>CH001606.1:13657-31968 GCA_000149265.1 Ciona savignyi | reverse complement strand
CTACTGAACTTTTTTTTGTAAACTCAACTAAAATATCCTATCCTGATCCCAGGACTGGTCGAGCGGGCCAGAAGGGCACGGCGTACACACTGGTGACCCAAAAAGACAACCAGTTTGCCGGCGACCTCGTGCGGAACCTGGAAGGAGCGGGACAGCGGGTCTCCGAGAATCTACTCCAACTTGCGCTGCAGAACCAGAAGTTCAGGAAATCTCGATACCAACATGGGAGCGGGAAGCAAATCTCGTTTCGGACGAGGGAACGACCGGGATTCGGCTCTTCTTCGTCCAGGTGAGGTTCAACTACTTGGGTGTGGGGGTTTAAAGTTGGTGATCGTATCCCAGAGATACCTGGTTCGATCCCTGCCTAGACCGCTCTTTCCAACTGTGTTTTGTGAGGGTTGGAAGTTAGTGATTACTTTATTTTGCTATGTCCCTTGGCAAGGCACTTAACGGTTGTTGCTTTGACCAGTTAAAATAGAATTCAAACTTAGGTGTTTGGTTTGATTGCTGCCTAGACCGCCCTTTTCACTATTTGGTGTGGGGGTTTAAAGTTGGTGATGGTATCCCAGAGGTGTTTGGTTCGATCCCAGCCCAGACTGCCCTTTTAACTACTTGGTATGGGGGTTTAAAGTTGGTGATGGTATCCCAAGGGTGTTTGGTTCGATCTCCGCTCAGACCGCTCTTTTCAACTATGTTGTATGAGGTTGGAAGTTGGTTATCACATTATTCCTGTCAAACTGACACTTTGTGTGGATATGTCCCTGGGCATGCCACTTAATAGACGTTGCTTTGAACCAGTTAAAAATAAAACGAATTTCACACCAAGGAAATATGTAAAATAACATTAAATATACACTGGGTGTCCATTTATAATTCTTGGTTGTTTTATAATTTAGTATGCGCCAGTCGGTTATTTTATTCGGCAGGACACACAGCCAGGTTGTTGTATGTAGACAGCCCATAACCAGTCGGTTGTGCTTGGATGTCTAGGCCGGTTGGTCTAGCGGTTAAGTGCGTCGTCTTTCAATCGAAAGGTTGCAGGTGCGAAACTGGTCGTTAGCTAGTCGGTTGTGTCCTTGGACAAGGCACTTTACGGAAATTGCCTGAAGCCAGCGAATTAATGGCTTTAAACAAATTGAAGAAACGTGTCTAGATAACCTCACGCCCACCGTCAGTTTGTTTATAATCGAGACGTTTCTTCAACTTTGGTACAACTAATTAATCCAATGGGTTCAGATTATGCCCGTTAAAAAACTTGACTGTCTAGTTAGCGGAAAGCCACTTGTCTTGAACCTGCAAACCCTTCGGCCAAAAGGCAATGTACTAACCTACCAAGGTATTCTGTCGGACAATACTGGAAACTCGACAGTGGGCGCGAGATAGGATATTCATGTTTATCCCCGTGAATGGGAAAACCAAAGGGGGTTAATACACTGGCATCGCACCCACCTTCGGGTTGCCAGAGCTATTGCAGTGTGTTGTGTATGATTCACACGTTTCTTCAATTTGGTAGAACCCAAAAATCCGCTGGGTTCAGACAATGTCTGTTAAGAGCCTTGCCCAAGGACACAACTGACTAGCTAGCGATCAGTTTCGTACCTACAACCTTTCGGCTGATATTTTCCGCATTAAACCACCAAACTAACCTAACGAATAATCTGACATGCGGTGACATCAATGCGTTAACCCATTCACGGGGCTAAAAGATGCATTGCAAGCAACTAACAACACACTATGTTTCAGTTCCTCCAACACCACTGCGTCGTTCCGTGCGGCCGTGTCAACCGGCGTCTTGGGCGGACGAGCGTCGTCGATGAAGAATTATTTCAAGAACAACTATCAGTCGAGCTTCGTGAAAAGCTCAGAACCGTCTGCGTCAGCGACATGGGACAGCGGGGACTTTAAACAACCAAACGCGAAGCGGAAAAAAAGGACTCGTTGGGATTCATGACATTTCGAATATGCAGTTTTAAATTTTAAGCCCCCACTGCCAGTTTTTGGAAAGTTTACATCAAGGAATCAAACTTTACAGAATGGCTAACTGCTTAACAGCTCCAAGAAAGTGGCATCAAGAAAAAATCTACAAACATTATATTGCGACAAATTGAATTATTTGACATTGTACAATATGAAACAAAACTTTTATTGCAGATTTTTTAAATGCAACTCATAAATCCAACTTGGGGTCACGGTAAACTCCCAATACCGAACGAAATAAAGCCTGATTCGTAATGACTCCTTCTGATGTTAGAAAGTGCTTCTTGTTAAGTCCTTGAATATTGATTATAATTTGGCCTTGTCCTTTTAAATTCGCGCTTCCTACTGGCACGGAAATTACATTTTCCTTTCCAATTAGTCTGTAGGTGACAAATGTCAGAACTTTTCTGTCAGGAGAAACCATAACTTTCTTTAAAATGCTTGTAGCTAATTTCGCCACACCCCACCACAATCCAAATGAAAGCAAGAGGCATATTGGTGGAATGATGTACGCATTTCTTCCTCCGTATACGTTGAAAGGACCTTTTGTCTGCCGCCCATTGCTATCGACTTCATCTGAGAACTCCCTCATTTTAGAGACCGCAATAGCACAGGATAGCAGTCCTGCTAGCTGGAAAACAAAATTTAAGTTACTTTCAGGTATGCTGGTCCTGTTGAAGAAAATACAGATTTTAATGATTTAACATAGTTTATCATGGAAAAAAGGTTATCGAACTTGTGTGATATATATGACACCTTTAGAGGAATATTATATGACACCTTTAGAGGAAAATTCACATTAAAGGTTGTACCTGTGGTTAGGTATGACTTACAAGTCAGCTGTAATACACACTTTAAGTAGTTATACATCTTTTGATCCTATGATTCTAAGGAATTTAACTATGTTTATCATAGAGAGGATTTAAACACTGATATCATTTGATAACTTGTGAGGAAAATCCACAAGCAAATTATGTTAAGAAATATACCAATTACTGTATATGTTTTATAAGATAAAGATTTCACTGAAAATGCTAATAGGATAAACATAATTAAAACCCAGTCGGTCCACCATTAAAAGTTATTTTCCATTGCGTTTATTGTTGGTACCTTCAAAACACGGGAGCAATTGTTATGCTTTTTAGACTGGATTCCTAACAGTCAGGGAAAAACGGGGGGATAGCCAGAGTGTTTAGCTAGGGGTTACACTAAAAGGAAGAAAGGAGAAAACCGCACTAAAATCAAGATTCTGACAATACAGTTAGTGTAAGAGCTGGAGTAAAGGTGAGCGTTAGTTCTGACTTTGAGATTACCGTTTGGGACAGAGTTACAATTAGTTCCCATAGTTTTAGTGAGCAATTTTTCCTCCTTTTAGTGTTTCCCCTATAGCAGGAGATCTGCGGGTGCCTGTATTCACAAAATGTGCTATTGGACTAACAATCCAAACACTGGATCCTGTAGTAATTATAGGTTCTGATAATCTGCTGTTCTATTTATAACAGAACACAGCCAAATATATCTTACCCCTGCAGCAACGGAACCTCTTGCATAGTTGATCGGGAAATTATTGTAGTGATACAAGACAAACGCTTTCTGACTCTCTGTTGATTTCTGTGTAAACTGGCGGATTTTAAAGAGTTGGGGTCTCAAATACAACGTCCATTTGTGGATAATCCCATCTTTTGTAACTGCATGAAGATTACAACGTGCATTCAGCCTACAGAAAAGCTTAAGCCACATTTTTAGTGTAACTTGTTCACATGTGTTTCTTTTAACTATTCTGTGCTCTAAACCTTACGGAGTGTTGCCAGTGACCACTTATAAATAGTAAATAAATAAGTTATACACATTATATTAGCATTATAATAATTATATAATACAATATATTGTATAGGAAATATTTTATATTGACGGTACATCGTCATTTAATTGATGTCGGTAAAAAACATTATTCTAGTTCATGTGTAAATTAAAGGTGAACAACACTATAATGGGGAATTCCCTCGGCCAAGCTTTTTATGCTTGAACGATTTTAACTTGTTCTTGGTGCCGCATATACCTTTAAATTGCCGCATATGCATTAAAGCCACTCAAATTTTGGGAAACCCTTGCTGGTGACGTTCGCGGTTAAAAGTTGAGTGAATTCTCATGATGTTTCCAGTACTGCTCTTTTAGATTATTCTGCAGAAATTTTAGTAATCCTAATAAATTTAAATGGACTCCTTTTTGACTAAAAAATCAGTTCTGGGAAGGTATAAGCCTAGTCTGAAACTCTAAACCCTCGATTTGCAAAGAAAAGGCCATTTTAGTTACAATCTTTGCATTGCAATAGCGTCCTTGGAAACCAAGCGGTGTAAATGTGGTGTGCATGGTGAGTCGCACAACCGCACAAGCTGAGGACCGCAGCCGCGCCGCCTACTGCTCGGGGATTCCCCGCCCGCAGCCGCAAAAGTTGTCATGTGTGCATCCGCCTTAAGAAACATATTATATCGTTTTATCAGTTTTTTTTTTTTTTCTTTTTGTTTTTATTTACGTCAAATTTCCAAGAACCTTAGAAAAATATATTTAGCTGAACAAATAAATATGGAATCAAAATATCCTAGATTACCCGGGAAATTCTGCAAATTAATAAAGCACAAAGACTATTTACTATGCCCACTCACTTTTATAACACCTTGGCAAATAAACCAACAAAAAAGAAAAATTTAGGTCAAACAAAAACCTTGTTCACCTTATCCGCTAAATCCCCAGTAACGCAACCGCACACAAATTCAGTTTTCGTTGTTAGTCGGTATCTTGATATTTTTATTATTTTAAATGTAAGTATACTAATTTGGGATAAAATGTAGGCCTGACTGTAACAAAATCCAATTTGCAACGGAAAAACGCCCAAAATATAAAATGTATGCATAAATAAAAGACCATTCTTTCACGTTTATAAAACACCTTTACACTAAAATCAACAAAAAAACAAAAGGGGATTTCAAGACAAACAAACCAGATGTGATCTTCAACCAAAATTTGGTAAGTGTCCAGAAATTTAAATATTCATAATTGGCATGTCTATTGCCTTGTATAAACACATATTGCATATTAACTCGAGGAACGATAGGAATGCAATCACAGTTATCATAAATGTGTAGATTCAGCTGCCCACGCTTGCTCCGGGCAATTTGATTCTTCGAACTAAACGGGAACCCCCATATTAACCGTGATAATAATATTGCTATTTAATACAAGCTTTATTTATATTGCCACTGCGTGATGAAGACATTTTAGTTTTTCAGATTTGTACTGCCAAAATAATTTAAACAAAGGCCCTATTTTAACCAATACGTGTATGTCATAATTAATACACGTAATCTATATTGGCGTTGTACGAATTAATGCACATTTTCTCACTTGTTTATTCAAACATGGTATCTTTCTGAACAAGAAAGATTAGAAAATGTAGAACATCAAAGTATAAACGAAACAAATAGCTAAATTACAACACTAGGTATTGGAAAGGAATCACCAAGAACAGACACGTGTTTGATACAAGTGAGACAGAACGATCGTGTGGAGTGGACGAATAGTTAACGGGGTCGATACAGATACCCCATTATAGACACAAAAACAGTCTTAGCAACGAGCCTATCATAAGATCGAAACTAAGTCAAATAAAAAAATAGGTGGACAAGTACGGTTATGTGACCAAATGGTTAATCAGACCGATACAGTCACAGTTTCCACGTTATATACACAAAAACGGTCTTAGTGACGTGGCTATATCGTGTTTAAAGTTAAGACCGGTAAATTGGTAGGAAAAATACTTATATACAAAGTTTCCGTCACCAGTTTTTCACTAAAATTGTGGGGATGTAAGCAAGTCACCGTCGTATTCATGCTTTATGCTGGCACTATTGCCATAAACTAATGGTGTCCCTTTTTAAATTACAATTTCCATCAACGATGTAGTGTTAAACATGTGGGCTTGTGGTGGTACTCGAACCGGTACTTGTCCAGTTACCAACAAACGCGCAACTCAATACAAACGACGCCGACCCATTGCGAATTTCTCACTGCAAGTACTCAATTTAGAACGGAAGCAATAAAACCACAATTTTCAAAATTGTGTAGGTTTGGCCGCCCACGCCTGCCCCGAGCAATCCGGTACTTCGAACTGAAGGGGAACCCCCATAGATTAAATGCGATAATGGTTGCAACCGACAATATATATAAGGTAGCTAGCACTGTGTCTGGTAGTCGTTGTGCGTTTGATGTCCAGACTGTTCCAAGGGGTGTGATAGAACCGAGTAAGTATACATTCAGCCTCATACCCATGCATAGCCCATTGGTTAGTGTGCTGGATGCGTATTTTCTCAAATGTATTTAAATCAGACTCTCAAATTGGAAAATAAGAAAGACCAATCTGGGTTAAAGCCGAAGCCACGTAGCTGCGATAGAAAACCAGCCCCTAGATGTCATAAGTGAGCCATCCTCATGTTAAGTGATTAGGGCCACGGTTACATAACCCGAGTTTCACATTAAAATTGACTTAGTAACGAGGCCATTATAGATTCGAAACTTACACAGCTTAAAACAACTATGCGAGTAACAAGGCTGTATGTGCATATTATGCGAGATGTTTATATACTATAACTATAGGTGTGCAGCTGAATGCGTTTATTTATATATATTTTACCGGGCGTTTTGCTGTATGCTTTGTGTGCATTTAAAACCAAAGCCATTGCCAAACTTATTCCTGATTGCAAACTTTGTCCCGATAAAATATCTATAAAAAAACTGTGCAAAAAAATACTGTTTTTGAGCGGTTTATTTAAGATTTTTTGAGCGGTTCATTTGAATATAATGGATATAAGGTTTTTTGAGCGGTTCATTTGAATTTAATGGAAATAAGGTTTTTTAACGGTTCATTTGAATATACTGAATTGATGCAACGACTATTTCATATCTTCGTCCAAACATAGGAATCTATTTTGACATAATAAAAAAAACGCCGCTGACGACATTAATAGTTCATGTGAGTTCACCTACCATATCATTACTATGGCGTAGACATGCAATTGGAAGGACGGTCAGACCAGTCCTCTGGGGAATGTACGTGTGTACAGCTGTGGGGCCTAATTACACCGACGTGCAATACCGCCGCAAGGGTAACGTAAGTGTACAATAAATGTAAAAACTATTAATCTGAGCACAGAGAAGTAAATTTAGTAAAAATTGATGGGTTGCTAAAACTTAAAAATTAAAATTAGTAAAACGGATGAGATAGCTTTAAGCCACAGTCGTCACAGAGTTGTATGTTGTTACGAAGCTTCAGAATTGCAGAACAGTGTATTCGCAATTATACTACGATACTTAACATATAAAATCCGTGCTTGGAAAAATCGTTTAATAATATACAGAAATATAAAGTGCAGACATTATAATATCGCAGTCAAATTATAATCGACCAAGTCTTTATCGCGCATTTCTTCGATGTGTAATAATTTAAATTTAAATAATTGTCGTTTTATCTTCTTCTAGTTTACAAGGTTCTAAAAAAGGAACTGTTGCGTGTTTTTATCGTGTAAAACTAAAGTGAACTAAACCTTTATACCGTACATAGCGTATAAACACGCTATATGCATAGAAGTAAAGTTCTAAGGTCCATAAGAAAACTAAACTAAACCTTTATAACCGCGCACAGCATAACTCGCTATATACACAGGAGTAGATTTTAGATCGTATAGAAGTTTCCAAGATGACCCAGCCAATCGTAACAAACCCTGTAAGATATAAAACCTTTTAACCGAAATGTTAAGCAATACTGTTATGCGGATAGGATTGGGGGTAACACACGGGCAATCGCCAGATTGCAGTGTGTTGTATATGATTCATACGTTCCCTTACGCTGTTTTCAGGCAATTACCGTTAATTGCTTTTCCCAATGACACAATCAACTAGCTAGCGACCACTTTCGTACCTGCAACCCCTCGACTGAAAGATCACGCACTAAACCACAAAACTAATCTGTCGAAAACCTGACTTTAAGCGAAAAGGTTTTGTAACCCTATACGTTGGGCGAAAGGTGATCGGGCAATTGTCCGTGTGTTAACGCCCCTTGCGCTTTACCATTCACGGAGACATACATTAATATTGTATTTTTTCTATTTTAAACAAAATAAATGTTTAGATCATTTCTAGTCGGGCGGAGATCCGCATTTACGGATTTTCCGCGTTTATCGTCCAATTATTGGAAAATCAATGAAATATGAAGATTTTGTTGTTAGCATTAGATTTAACTAGTAGACCCAAGAATACCTAATAAAATGTTTGCCGTTTAGCAAATATGATTTAAAACTTCATCTTTTTAACTATAACATAATACTGTATTTAATAAATTGCTCTTTTCCTTTCAAGGTTGTCCCGTTTACGGAGCACGTGAACGGGGTATTCCCCGGAAGAACATTCACCATCGTTGGCACCGTGTTATCTAATGCGACGAGGTTGGTGCAATTATGCCTTTTTGTTTTTACCGGGCGAAGTTACAAGTCCATAATCTCGTTTCTAAGACCGTTTTTTTTGTTTATGTAATCCGGTATATGTATCGGTATTTTTAACCTGGCTCACTGAAGAAATGGGCTTTCTATGCCATAAATTCCTGGTGCTACCGTTGACCCGCCCATACTAATGTAACATGGCTCACATACTAATCTTAACCATAGAACTATTGCCAACCCTTAAGCCTAAATCTTTACTTTAGTGAGCAGTTTACCATCCTTCTTATTAATATTGTTTACTGGGCTAGGTTTCGCATCCGTGATGTTTTCGTCACCAAGCCCGTTTTTAATTTGGAATCTGTAAATTTACTTGATCTCGATACCACTACAAAGACTATATCATTTCCTAGGTTTTCGTTGAACCTCATGTATGCGGATGATATCGGATTTCACTTCAATCCTCGCTTGGAAGAAGGCGTGGTTGTATTGAACAGTCGGGTTGCTGGTGAATGGCAGTCGGATAAAAGGCATCCTCTTACTGGTTCCGAATTTAAACTAGGAGAGCAATTCAAAATTATGCTGTACTGCCAGGATAACAAAATCAGGGTTAGTGGTTGTCGTGATACTCAGATATGGCCACAATGAATAGCCACATGAACTGATAATATTTATGGACGAAAATGGTTCATTTAAAGCAGGGGTGGGCAACTACTCTAGTCGGCGGCATAAATGTGGAAAAATGAATTTCTTGGTGGGCCGGATTATTACATGAATAGTATTCAATATCTTAATTACAGGGTATGGGTAGATACAGTCTGCGGGTCGGTCAAAATCCCTTCTCGGGCCGGACCCGGCCCGCGGGCCGTATATGTTGCTCATGCCTGATTTAAAAGGTGTTATCCTTATGGTGTATATATTTGAAATCAGCCGTTGGCTGGGCGGTTGGACCTTAGTTAAGACGCTTATTATCTTGTTGTTGTTTTTGCGTGTAAAAATAAAAATGGTGCCTTTAACGCGAGTTGGTGGTCTTAGACCGAAAAAATAAGATAATAGGTTTAAACTAAGTACATAAATGGTTAAAACACTGAATATTATATTTTAACCTGACACAATGTTTCTATCATACACACTACAATAGTTTTTACATCCAGCAATGGACACTTTGTGTTGTGATATGATGACTTGACGGTTGTGTTCTGGACAACGTTTAAATTAATCAATTCTACTACAACTAAAGGAGCGTCTTAATCATACACACCACATTGCTATAACCTTACTGCGGGCGCATGATAATCTGTCGAGTGAAAATAAAACTGAATATTCTATTCGCTTACATAAAAAAAAAATTCTCAAGCACAGGTGTACAATGAATAACCTACAACTACAATATTACACCCAGGTCTTTGTGAATGATAAATATTTGACGAAGTTAAAACACCGGGTTGAGCTGTACAAAATCTCTCACATAAACATGGAGGGGGGTATCTCTGTTCAGTCCTTGGAGTTCGGAATGATGGGAAAGGTGAGAAAATTTTGTCCCTAACCCGAACCCTCCAAGCGATCCTGTAGTCCTTAGAAGTACCGTGTGTTTGTTGCCAATTCAATGATACAGAAGGCTCGGACGTTTGATATTATTATTAGTTATACGGATGGATGTATCGTTTATATTCTGCAGTTTGGAAATTCATATGAATGATTTATCCATGTTTACCGTAACTCGCGCTCACAGTCCAGTTCTTGACGGGCACAACTAATTTACAGAAAACAGAATTACAGAAATGACAGAAATTTGATACTAATTTACAGAAATTACAGAAATACAGTATTACAGAAAAAATCCATTTCTAATTTACAGAAATACAGAATAGAAATACGGAAAACAGAAATACGGAAATACATGCAAACCTGTACTGGGTTGAATTATTACCGACGGAAATGTCCCAAATTTACGGAAATTAACCGATTCTTTTTTCTGTCACCGTTTTAAACGACAGAAATGTCTTAATTTACAGAAATGAACCCGTTCTTTTTCTGTCATCGATTTCAACGACAGAAATGTCCTAATTTACAGAAATGGACCCGTTGCTTCTTCTGTCGCCGTTTTCAAAGACAGAAATGTTCTAATTCACAGAAATGGACCCGTTCCATTTTCTGTCGTCGTTTTCAACGACAGAAATGTCCTAATTTACAGAAATGAACCCGTTCTTTTTTTCTGTCATCGATTTGAACGACAGAAATGTTCTAATTTACAGAAATGAACCGGTTCCATTTTCTGTCACCGTTTTCAACGACAGAAATGTTCTAATTTACAGAAATAACCCCGTTCTTATTTCTGTCGTCGTTTTCAACGACAGAAATGTCCTAATTTACAGAAATGAACCCGTTCTCTCTTCTGTCGCCGTTTTCAACGACAGAAATGTTCTAATATACAGAAATGAACCCGTTCTTATTTCTGTCGTCGTTTTCAACGACAGAAATGTCCTAATTTACAGAAATGAACCCGTTCTCTCTTCTGTCGCCATTTTCAACGACAGAAATGTTCTAATTTACAGAAATGAACCCGTTCTTATTTCTGTCGTCGTTTTCAACGACAGAAATGTCCTAATTTACAGAAATGAACCCGTTCTCTCTTCTGTCGTCGTTTTCAACGACAGAAATGTTCTAATTTACAGAAATGAACCCGTTATTATTTCTGTCGCCGTTTTCAACGACAGAAATGTTCTAATTTACAGAAATGAACCCGTTCTTATTTCTGTCGCCGTTTTCAACGACAGAAATGTTCTAATTTACAGAAATGAACCCGTTCTTATTTCTGTCGCCGTTTTCAACGACAGAAATGTTCTAATTTACAGAAATGAACCCGTTCTTATTTCTGTCGTCGTTTTTAACGACAGAAAAGTTCTAATTTACAGAAATGAACCCGTTCTCTTTTCTGTCGTCGTTTTCAACGACAGAAATGTTCTAATTTACAGAAATGAACCCGTTCTTTTTTCTGTCATCGATTTGAATGACAGAAATGTTCTAATTTACAGAAATGGACCCGTTCTTTTTTCTGTCGCCGTATTCAAAGACAGAAATGTTCTAATTGACAGAAATGGAACCGTTCCCTTTTCTGACGCCGTTTTTAAGGACGGAAATGTTCTAATTTACAGAAATAAACCCGTTCCCTTTTCTGTCACCGTTTTTAACGACAGAAATGTTGTAATTTAGAGAAATAAACCCGTTCTTTTTTCTGTCACCGTTTTCAACGACAGAAATGTTCAAATTTACAGAAATGAACCCGTTCCCTTTTCTGTTACCGTTTTTAATAACAGAAATGTCCTAATTTACAGAAATGCACCCGTGCCTTTTTCTGTCGCCGGTTTCAATAACGGAAATACAGTGGTGGTAATCAATCATATATATTTTGCCACAAGATGGCGAAACTTGGTGGTGCATAAAGATATATTAGGAATGATTGACAAGCGTAGAAAAAGCGCTACTTGGTTTCATTAAACAATTAAAAACATTCCTGTTTGACAATGTCATATAGGCCTCCGTTTGCCTTACCAAAAAGCGAATTAAAGAAAGGAATAAATAAGAAATAAAAAGAATAACGAAGTCAAGAAATTACACATGGTCGACAGTGCTTAGCAGTTTGTGCAGCTAAAATAAGAATCCGAGTAATTGACTACCTTTCCCGGTAGGCAAGACTTGTGGTACCAACTTCGGCATGTGACGCACATTATCTGTTGCTCAAATTGCAACTGACCACGACAACTTTTAGCCTCGATCACAACGAGACCAGCGGTCTGTACTTGACGAGGCATCAAAATTTGCTTCATAGTTCGATTTTTAATGTTGATGTCGGTGTCGCAGACATACACCCATCTAGCTTCTACTTTTATTTTTGCTTCCTTTAGTTTTTGTTTACATTTTCGTTCGATTGTTGGCGATTCGACCAATACCAGTTTCTTTATTCAATTTCTAGCCAGCTTAGACGGCAATTCAGTGGGCATAGGCACATTGTTCATAAGGCAGTAGGCGTTAACCACGACATGAACACCACAATCGAAGGAATTGTTTTGTTGTGGGACATTTGTGCATCTGAAAAAGTTCCAATCTTTAAAACTTGTTTTTTCAGCTACTGCAAACATGATTGAACAATTTTAAAAGTCGCTGCAAATTGAACTTTAATCAAAGATTCTGCTGTTTGTAGTGAGTCCAAAGCTATAATGGCCTTCTTTTTAAAATTTGCAACAATCAGGAACCAGTGTACTCCAGTGTGGGCGATCAACAACAGGTTGTCGAAGTTTAATGCATTGTTGTTAGCAACATATGCTGCAACGACTCGGTGTTCCTTTTTGGTGGAACAGCTTAACAAAAAGCTTTCACAAAACAAATAACTGCATTCCGGCTTAGTGGTAGTGGCGATTATCCCTTTTACAGATCTTTCAATGGTGTGGTCATTCAGTCATTTGTTTTCAGCAAGGCACTCCCAAAGAACGGTCGTTTGTTTATTATCTGGCTCACTCACGTTTATGCTTTCTGTTTCTTCCCATGGATAATGTGTTGGCGTAGAGGCGTGCTGGGAAAGCTGTAGCTCGTCCAAACTTGGGTCCGGATAATCAGAAACATTCTCTGTGTTGTCGTTGACATCGGTTATCATGGAAAGGTTCAACGGGTCATCTTCGATAGGGCGCACTTTTTGGGGTGTCGACGATACTATATTTGGCAGGCGAGATAAATCCTTAGGGAATTTGGCATCAGGTGCAGCAATTACTGTATAGTCATAATCCTTTGGCCTTGGTCGTTTTCTCCCTGACTTTTTTTCTCTTCGTTTGCTTTTTCGCAACATCAGTGATAGCGAATACCTTGATGAATCTTGAAGTTGGCTCTCGGGAAGTAGCAAAGACATGTATGTAGCAATGATGTGATAGCATCGTCCAGTGCTGGGACACGAGCATCCTGATGGAAACGGAAATACTTTCACGCTATTGACATTTCCGTTAAATGGGTTTGTAACTGAAAAGGAAGGAGTTCCGGAAGAAAATCCTATCAACCCCTTTTTTGATACAAAGACGAGCCATTCCACGCTGAGTGAGCCGATAGTATTCGTTCTTTTCTACACTTTTTGGAATGGTCGGTTTCTTTGAAAGCATTTCTTCAAGTATTTTCTCGATGCTTTCGATGGCAGGAAGCACAACAGCACTTCTTGGCTGAGACAAATACTGGAATTTCTTTTTTAGCTGATTGCTTCCGAAACCAGCTTTTCCGCGAGCAAATTCGTATACGTGTCTTGCGTCTGCTTTAGGATCATCATCATCGTGTCAATGGGAAGTTCCTTGTGTTCGGTTATTGATTTTATTACGTTGTTCATAGAATCACTGATAATTTTCGTAACTGCACCATCGTAAAACGCTGGGAACTTGTCTGTCACGAAGTTGCAAGCGTGATGCACCAAATCGTCATTCAAATTCTTGACGAAATAGGATTTAAACAACTCCGTCCAATTACTGTAGAACTCAGAGTACAAAGTCAAATACAATTCCTGCGTTCGGCAGTCAATTAACCTCTCGATGTGGTCTTTTAGAACTTTTAAGTCGTCACGCCGGCCGTCTTGTTTTTTGATCCAGCGATCGACATCTTTTAAGATGTGATTACAAAATATATTTCAGCTGGCATGTCAGCGTACACCCTGTACGGTTTCTTGGTTGTTGTTTCTTTACTGATTTTCTCCATTACTGTTTTCATTGTCGGAAAATATACACCAGTTTTCTTTTTTGCGTTGCCATGGACACTATCTTTATGTACAGAAAGGTCACCGAAATAATGTATTAGGCACACAGGAGATTAATTTTCATCACTCTGTTTAAGCAAGGTAGGCTATATACATATCTTTGAAATTGTAGCAACGAAGCCCTTCCTTTTTTGTCAGGATCCTTTAATTTATAGTATCGTCTTAATATTCCATGCGTCTTGTTTTTATACTGTCCCTCGTTGACGAATCGGTATTGATCACATCCGAAGTCGTTTTTTGCTCTTTTTGTGGGTCCTTGAAAAAAATAGCCATAACCTGCAGGTGGGCATACCGCTGGTACGTTGCTAATGTTTGTAGCTTTACTGAGTAATTCAGCAGCGCGTTCCAAAGAAAGCGGTTGGTTCCCGAGCTCTATCAGATCATTCATTGCTAAATCTCAAAGAAACAAAATAAACAGGTAAACCAAACTTACGTGTATACAAATAAAGCAATAGCGCATTACAAATTAATACTCTCACTTAAGGTACAATATTCGATGTGTTAACCCGCATTGCTTAGCCGATTTTGGAAAAAAATTAAGCTTTTGTTCGCAAAAGCCAGAAGCAGTTTACGCATCATTGTTTGTCACCATGCTATCTAAAGGCCAGGGGGAGTTGAATCGAATTTGTTTATAATGACTAGATAATATTTAAACGCCACATTCATTTAAAGAAATAGGCTATAAAGTTTTATATCAGCCCATTAATCCAGTGGATTCAGTCGACATCCGCCAAGTGCTTTGCAGAGGGAGATATTTGTCAAGATTTTGGTTTAGCGGTGACAGTAAAGGGAACGGGTCTATCTATATCTGTAAATTAGGAAATTTCTGTCGTTGAAAACGACGACAAAAGAGAAACCGGGTTCATTTCTGTAAATTAGGACATTTCTGTCGGTTAAAAACGGACGACAGAATATTGGACGCGGTTCATTTCTGTAAATTAGAACATTTCTGTTGTTGAAAACGGCGACAGAAGAGAGAACGGGTTCATTTCTGTAAATTAGGACATTTCTGTCGTTGAAAACGACGACAGAAATAAGAACGGGTTTATTTCTGTAAATTAGAACATTTCTGTCGTTGAAAACGGCGACAGAAGAGAGAACGGGTTCATTTCTGTAAATTAGGACATTTCTGTCGTTGAAAACGACGACAGAAATAAGAACGGGTTCATTTCTGTAAATTAGAACATTTCTGTCGTTGAAAACGGCGACAGAAGAGAGAACGGGTTCATTTCTGTAAATTAGGACATTTCTGTCGTTGAAACGACGACAGAAATAAGAACGGGTTCATTTCTGTAAATTAGAACATTTCTGTCGTTGAAAACGGTGACAGAAAAAAGAACGGGTTCATTTCTGTAAATTAGAATATTTCTGTCGTTAAAAACGGTGACAGAAAATGGAACGGGTCCATTTCTGTAAATTAGAACATTTCTGTCTTTGAAAACGGCGACAGAAGAAGCAACGGGTCCATTTCTGTAAATTAGGACATTTCTGTCGTTGAAATCGATGACAGAAAAAGGAACGGGTTCATTTCTGTAAATTAAGACATTTCTGTAGTTTAAAACGGTGACAGAAAAAAAGAATCGGTTAATTTCCGTAAATTTGGGACATTTCCGTCGTTAATATTTCAACCCAGTACAGGTTTGCATGTATTTTCCGTATTTCTCTTCTGTATTTCTGTAAATTAGAAATGGATTTTTTCTGTAATTCTGTATTTCTGTAACTTCTGTAAATTAGTATCAAATTTCTGTCATTTCTGTAATTCTGTTTTCTGTAAATTAGTTGTGCCCGTTCTTGACGATATTGCAATGTGTTGTATATTATTGAGATGTTTCTACTGTTTAATTTAACCCATTAGGCCACTGGGTTTAGGTAATGTTAGGTAAGTGTTATATCTTCTCATTACTAATTCTAAATATTTTTAATGCAGTACCCTGACACTGGAATACACATCTTAGATGCGGTGAGTTTTATCTTCTGTAGTCAGTTTAGATTAAGGGAAATTCGTATCTTTAAGCAAGGGGGCTGTTAAATAAATATATTTGGATTACCTTATGCTCATTTTCGGGTTTTCGTATTGGAGTGTATTGTATATGGTTGAGACGTTCTTAGTTTTAGTAGAACCTCTTAATCCAATTAAATCAGACAACCGTCTATGCTAGTGACTGGTTTTGTTTCTATAACCTTTTGATTAACAGCCGACAATCTGACTAATCAAGCTAAAAGGTCTGGCGTATTTTATATATCACAGTTGTGACATTTGACCAGTCACTTTTTTTCACGTTTATCTGTAGCTTGTAACCGAGGGTTAGTAGAATCGACACCCGAATTGATCAATTATTCACCTGGTCTTTGGGCTTAATTTTTTTCTATTTTAGGTTCCAAATCAACCATATTCGATCCCATTCCCCAACATCAAATTCCATACTGTCTCCGTGGTTGGAAAATCCGTGGAATCTGGATCAGAGGGGTCAGTGAATTTTGCCTGCACGAATGGTGGTGGGATTAAAACGAGCTACGAGCTTGTGGTTGTGTTATTGTTTAAAGCAGTTAGTGGACGTTGCTTGTGCTGAGTGATTTAACGCATTTGCATGTAACCATCATTCCTGACGACCAATGCAAATTATCGGACCATACCCTGAATTACAAAAGTAGGATAAACTATCGTATTTGTGGCCGTAAAAAGGAAATCGCATTGGATGTTATCGCACATCCACCGTCGGGTACACTGAGCTATCGCAGTATGTTCTGTATTGTTTAATGCCCTCCTTGTTTTTAGTAAAACCCATTTTTCTATTGGGTTTGGATAATGTACGCAAATTATCCTTTACCAAGGACACACCCGGCTAAGTAGTGATCTTTAACCCTTTGGCTGTAAAGGGACCCACCGCCCATCAAGCTATTCCGTCGGACAATCATTTTCCGTTAAAATAAACTTGATTTTTATGTATATTGTAGTTTGAATAAAAAGCAAGTTATGTTTTTCATCCATAGGTTTTCAATCAATTTCCTGGGCAAAGACGAAAGAGACATCGCGTTCCATATCAACCCGCGGCATGGCGAACGACAGATTGTTCGAAATGGTTTGTTGAAGGGAACATGGCAGGACGAGGAAAGACAACTTGATATTGAATATCCGTTCGCGATGAATTGCCCGTTCATGGTAGGTGATGATTATAGTTCTGTGTGATATAACTCTGGTAATATAACTTTGTTGAGATAACTCTGGTAATATAACTCTGTTGAGATAACTCTGGTAATATAACTCTGTTGAGATAACTCTGGTAATATAACTCTGTTGAGATACCTCTGGTAATATAACTCTGTTGAGATAACTCAGGTAGTATAACTCTGATAATATAACTTTAGTGATAAAACTGGTAAGTTTTATCACAGGGTGCATAATACACAGGCTTTCGTACGATATTTACCCGATTGTGGGCTCAAGGTAAACTGACGATTTCTTGTGTTATAACGCAGCCTGCGTTTTCCGTTCCATGATCATAAAATAATTATCCTATCCTCTACCACCCACAACCTACAGTTGGGTTACCGGAGCCACTGCTATAATTTGAAAACAATGGAGATATTGCTACAACTTGTGTTTAACCAAATGGGTTCAGGCACAGACTGATTGTTTGCTCTTAAATATAACAATATAGGATAGGATAAAACATTCATGTTTATCCCCGTGAATAAAAAAAAATTAGGGGGTTAACACACGGGTAATTGCCAGATCACTTCGCGCCCACCGTAGGGTTAACCGAGTTTTTGCAGTACGTTGGGTAAGATTCACACGTTCCTTCAATTTTGGTAGAATCTATTAATCCGCTCAGGCAAGGCAGATTCTTACCTAAAACCTTTATGTTAGAAGGCGTCGCACTAAACCACCAGATCAACCGGTCGGACAGTATCATCTCTGCATACTAACCGGATAACCACACAATTCCTCAGTACATTGCCATTTTATTTGATTGGTTTCTTGCTGAACAGATAGAAATAAACGTCGACAAAAAATGATTTTAAGTTCACTTTTACTTACTTTTATATATAACCTTTCAATACTTTGC
>CH001607.1:1964-26236 GCA_000149265.1 Ciona savignyi | reverse complement strand
TTTCTTTAATGTTGTTGAACGAATCTTAAATTCCTATAGACAACAAAACTGTTAAGAGTATTTCTAAAACATTTTGCCCGGTGTTTTTTTTCTTTCCCACCATATATATGATCGATAAAACAAACCTACACCAAGAAATTGTTAAATATGACAGGTGAAAAGGCATCTTTTGTACCTTTTGGTTAAAAATGACGAATAATCCTCGTTTCCCGTGATCCATCTTGTAGTCGAAATCTATTGAAATATCATCGATATGTATGGGTTGGACTTCTTGTTGTTCGATGACTTTTTGTATGGGTTGGACTTCTTGTTGTTCGATGAAAGCATCGACTGTATCTTCATATCTCTCAAAGAAACCTCGGGCATTTCTCTAGGATTTGGCGAGTTTGCTTTCCTTCTCTTGCACGATGATTCCTCTGACATTTTCGTACAGTGTTCGGTATCTTTCTATATTAATAAAATTTCCTGCCATTGATTGGACTATTTCGTATCCATCGAAAATTGGTGGATTTGAAAATAAAAGTGGTTTCAACGTAATCAAGAGTAATCAAGATTAACGAGCTACAATGGTAATCTGGCGGTGGACACAAGCTAACCCAGTCTTGCAACGCTTGTGCCCATGTTCTAATCCAAGGGCTGTATACAATCTATATATTTATACTATAGATGGATGTAGTTTCAACTTATCCTACAGCGTTACTTTCACCCTAAGGGGAGCAAGAGGGAAAATCACGTGTAAGAAATTATAGTTACATTTCACTCTCTAGTTTATCGGAAGTTATTGTGGTGTATACTCAGGAATGCGCTGATGTTAAGGTTTAATATATTTCTGTTGGGTAGATGCGATATCCGCACATAGTATAGCCCAAGGGACAACCTAGACTCATTTTGTCCATCAACCTTTCGGCTGAAAAGTCGCCCTCATAAACTTCCAAACTATTTATTCCGGCTTTGTCTTTAGTTGTTTATGGTCTGAGCTTTGAAAAACACAAATTAATATGCTTTTAGGAGCCTACCTTTAATACTAATATTGCACACCACCCTGTCGTTCCTACAGCAATTTGCTAGGAATTTTATGTCATACTAAAAAAGATCCCAAAGGCCTTGAAAGCATAAAAATGCGGAACTACATGTTAATGTTTACATTAACTTGTAATACTTAACAGCACTTAACTTGAGAATAGAATAAACTTCCTAATTGTTTTAACATCTTACAACACAGCTGAGTACTCAAACAGAACAACACCTCAGAAATTCCAAGGGCACGCCAATGTTCCACAGCATTCTTGTTCGAAAACACTAACTATACTTTCATTTCACAATACAATGATTTATAATGCCTTTATTGCTACGAAAAGGGCAATATATTACTTGTTTTAAACTACTCTAAAATACCTTGGTTAACTTTTCCCAAATGAGGAACTGTCCGCACGAACTTGTATGTAAATCAGTATGTTACAGTTGACTAAGGAAGCGAGAAACTCTGATTGTTACCTATATCGGTTAAACGCATCAGAATACCCCGCACCCAACGGTCACAAAGACATTTTGTTATGAATAGACTACCATTTAGACGTTGCTATGGTGATTTTATATAAATAAATCAGTACGAGTATCGGTGGCGTTAACCACTTGGCCAGTGGCCGTACAACTAGCTTTTTTGTATTTGCTCACTTACAAACAAATAAAATACATGTCTTAACGTTGGTATTTTTATTAAACGGTCCAGAAGATTTAAAGTCAAAGTTTGGTGAGTGTAATGTTTACTATTTTATACGTATACCCGCCAATTACTGAATTTGGTTCCTTTATTTTTTAATTTACAGAAATCCGTATCTTCCCCGTATCATCTCTGTACCGTATCGTCCCAACAACCTTCCGTTCCGTATCTACAAACGTTTCAACCATGATCGCAAATTATAATTAGAGGACACAAACTGTCTGTTCATTTATCGATACGAATTATTTTCAAACCTAAGTAACCCGTTACTTTACCCGCGGAAGTAACATTGTTTTCAAACTGAGCAAACTGATCCAATCGACCGCACCTCACCTCTCGACCATAGTTACCAACGAGAAGACCGCGTAGAACAATGGCTTGACAACATTAAAGAAGCCAAGCAGTCAGATACACCAGCACCACCTAACTCAACCACATCACTCAGTGACAAACACGAATCAGTAAGTGATGTAAGCACCTCAAGCTCGATGCGCCGCTTTAAGCTAAAATATAGCAAGGTTAAGCTTGAACTAGCTAGACTTGCGCGACAACAAGACTTGGAGAGAAAAGAAGAAAGAAAACTGCTCGCTGAAACAGCCGAAAGAGAGAGAAAATTGAAAGCGGAACTTGCTGAAAAAATACAAGAGGAACTTGCCGACCGTGAATCCCGGCGAAAAATAGAATTGGCTGAAGCTGAAGCTAGGGCATGGGAGGAAGCATCCATTCCTGAGGCCAGACACAACGATGTTCAAACCCGCCAATATGCTGGCTCAACGACACTACTAAATCCGGTGAACAATCACGCAATGATAAACACCGACCGCAGAGCAACCATCGTTCTATTCTGCACGCCTGTCCGTTGTGCGCCCAGCGCTCTGTCACATCTTTCCTTGACCGAACGTCATTTGCCACCGTTTCCGTTCGACATCCGGGTGAACGACGAAAGAGAATTCGTGACAACACAGCATCAGAACCGACCGTCCCGATATGATGATCGCTTCTCAATGCTCAATCAACAACGACGTACACAGCTGTCACCCACTCGTATCCGACGAGATTTACCACTCCGTCACATAAACCACCAAGAGGTAGGTGAACGCTTCCTACCCAAACCAATCGTACAAAAATTTGATGGAGATCCGATGGACTACTGGTCCTTCGTCAACCGATACCAGCTACATATTTCCGACGAAGTAGACGTATACCACTTTAAATTAGTATACCTACTCCAACATTGCACAGAGCCCGTCTGTTAGAAAATTAGCATAACTCCGTAGATAATTACGAAGATGATGGCTACGAAACGACCATGCAAGAGTTATTCAAAAGATATGGTTAACCCCATATAATAGCAATACGGTGCGAGAGCTTGTTGCATGAATTCCCGAGGGTGCCCGCGGATGACCACGAAGCGCTGGAGAAATTGGCCGTACTGCTCCGAAACTGCTGCGCATCCCTGGAAAAGTAAAATCGGCGGTAGACTCTGTAGGCTTCATATCGACGCTGGTCAACAATTGGAACTGAAAAAGAAATGGATATCCTGCCATTGGAACTGAAAAAGAAATGGATATCCAAATCGCTGAGTATACAGGACAAAACAGACGCGATAGTTTGTTTTAAAAACTTTGCTTACTTCGTTAGAGAACAGAGTCACGAAGCTAACTTTGTGTATGGAAAGTGCACAATACAGCACTTAAAAAAAGCTTTAATTTAAAACATTTGTGATAAAATCTTTGTAAATCTATCGCGATTGTTCTTTTTTACCTACACATAGAGAAGAAGTTTGGTTTAATAACTATGGGACCCATGAGTTTATGCTTGCAGAAACAATAACTACATACACAGCGTATAAAATACAAAATGTGGTTAGGGACCCTGTACCATGAATAAATGGCATACGACATGTGTTTTACAAATAGTGATGGTTAAACACGTGGTTGACACTCTCTAGTTTTACAATGGATTTGAATGCCATACATTGCAAATATTACTTAGCCTATTTTATTAACTGGTTTGAATATACGTATGGTCGCACGATTTTTCAGAATCACCCAAATTGCGAAAACGTTTCCAAATCTTACTGGAAAACTACCTGTGTTAAAGGGGAACTGAAGTCGATTTTAAGAATATCTTAATAAATGGAAAAAAATACGCTGATTTCAAAAATCAAATCAGTTTCCTCCAATATTTTTTTGTTAAAGAGTTATGAGCAAATATGCATTTCATTTTATGTTAGGGGATTTCCCGTATTACGTCATTGACGTTGTTGAGATTTCGTGCCTATATGAATTGTATACAATCATGTGCCAGTTTAGAGGTGAATTAGTAACAGAAGCGCCTGCAGGAGCGTTGTATTTTCGTTTTTATTATGGAGACTTAGCATAACACTTGTCATATAGTCTTACTGAACCAATGTACATGGTGACAGCTTACTTTAAGCGCGGTCATTAAGGCCTGCACGGTCCTGGACCTAAGCTGAATGCTGAGGTATACAGGTCTCGTATTTAAATGACTTTAGAATAATAAGTCTTAGCAATTTATATCATAAATTATAAAAGTGAAGACAGAACACGAAAATTAGAACAGAATGCATTAAACTGTAACTGCCAGCAATTTATAGAAATAAACCAGCCATCAAGCAGAGGCTAGACTATGCGGTGAGAAAAGCCTATTTCTTTCATGGTTTACCTTGGCTGTTTGTGTAATGTTTTGCTGTTGTGTATGTGGTGCATTTAATGACTGCTGTTATTGACTGAGCATTAGCCTACTGGTTGAGAATACCACTTATTGCATAAACCAGTTAATCCACAGTAGCCGATGTGTAGTCCAACAATAAGTACACAGCAAGCACTCAGATACGTAAGTGAAGAATATATATAATAGATCTCTACTTAACTACCCAAATAAGTTAATAAGAATATACCACTTTTCCAATTTAGTTCTTTTTATTAGATATTGTAAAATGCCTAAAGTTAAGCCACTGAGAAGGAAGGAAGAGTGATTGGAGCATATTGTTTTGCTCCGGGATGTACAAATTTGTATTACAGCACACGAAATTCCAATCCACCTGTGCTCTTCCATCGATTTCCTCACAACGACAAAAAACGGATGAAGCAATGGATACAACAATGCAAGCGTTCTAAACTACCTGGAAAAAGAACCGCAGTGTGTAGTGCACATATTTGTGACAAGGATTATCATAGTAAAATTGTATTTGACTCCAATGGAGTGGCCAAGATGATGAAAACAAACCGCTTGGTGAAAAATACAGTTCCAACAATTTTTAATTTTTCTGATTATGATTTTAAACATAGTGATCAACCCAGTACATCAAGTGCAACTTCAAGAACTTCTTTATCCAAGCAGATAATTGAAAAATAAGGGCTTTTAGTAATGCAAGTCCAGTGTGGTGTTATTTTGTGAACAAATGCATGTACATTCATGCAGAATAAACATTCTTGCGGTGTGTCCATAAGAATACAGTTTTTGCAACGGCACCAAGTCATGTCAATAGGTAATGTTTCTAAATAAACATTTTCTTCTATGGGGCTTGCATCTTCAAAGATACTTTCAGACGTTTTCCTTGGTTCAAACGCACATGACTGAATTTGTGTTGTTTTATTGTGTACAATAAAACTTCTTTCATCCATGCCAGAATGCTGAAAACTGTCATCCATTTTAGTGTTACAACATTAACTTAAATTTACTCTAGAAATGAAGAAAACAAAAAAAATTTGTTACAACTTCTATGCATATGTATACCAAATCTCTCACACTCTCAGTTTGTAGCCTAGGGGTTGATAATAACATTGCTAGTCTACGTTGCAGATTATAGCTAAATATATTGAAAAGCAACAATCATGAAAGAAATAGGCTGTTGCCACCGCATAGTCTGATCTTTGATTGATGGCTGGTTTATTTCTATAAATTGCTGGCAGTTACAGTTTACTGCCTCCTGTTCTAGTTTTCTTGTTCTGTCTTCACTTCTATAATTTATGATATAAATTGCTAAGACTTATTATTCTAAAGTGATTTAAATACGAGATCTGTATACCTCAGCATTCAGCTTAGGTCCAGGACCGTGCAGGCCTTAATGACCGCGCTTAAAGTAAGCTGTCACCATGTACACTGGTTCAGTAAGGCTATATGACAAGTGTTATGCTAAGTCTCCATAAAAAAACGAAAATACAACGCTCCTGCAGGCGCTTCTGTTACTAATTCACCTCTAAACTGGCACATGATTGTATACAATTCATATAGGCACAAAATCTCAACAACGTCAATGACGTAATACGGGAAATCCCCTAACATAAAATGAAATGCATATTTGCTCATAACTCTTTAACAAAAAAATATTGGAAAAAACTGATTTGATTTTTGAAATCAGCGTATTTTTTTCCATTTATTAAGATATTCTTAAAATTGACTTCAGTTCCCCTTTATATGTGGAATAGGTTGCGTAATGCAATAGCTTGTAACTGCAATGCTTGCGAACTTCGCCAATTCACAGTACACGAAGAATGAGAATTTGGACAATTTCCCATTTCTTCCGTTGTCTTCATGCAACAATCCGACGAATGTCGACAATTGGGAAGAATATGTTTGTCAATTTACATATTGCGGACCAAAAAATGGTGACAAAAAAACTTAATAAAGATTACTTCTAAAATATCATTATCTGGCCAAATGGCTTACTAGCTACTTGTTTGTATTCTTGGGCAAAGCACTTTGTAGATATCGCTTGGGCGCAGTACATTAATGGTTTATTCTTATTACAGTACAGGCATCATAGTATTATGCAAATTACAAATGGTAATAACAAGTTTTTAATGCACTTAAGGGAATTTCCCGAATACAATTTCCTGGGAAGCAAACGATTTTCAATTGATGTGAGTACTGTAGGAACAAAATAGACTACTGACGGTGTTATTGGTGCCGTAATTGATATTATGATGCTGTCAAAATGTGACTTTCTTGTTTGTAAGTTCAGAGGTAAAACAGGTTTGTTTTAACATTTCTCAACTATCGCATTTAAAAAGGAACATTTATAACTATAAAGCATGTACTGCAGAACATTCTAGCTTACGAGTGTTTTAAAGCATTTATTTGAAACGATTTTGTATTGATACTTTACAATAAAACAAAGGATAAGACCGTTAACACAAGGGCAATACTCAGATTACTCTCGTGGCCGACGGGTTACCGGAGCTATTGCAGTGTGCTTGGTATAATTTACATGATTCTTTAATCATTATCTTACTGGATTCCGGCCTTTTTTGTTACATGCATTGCAAAGAATCATAACCGATTCGATAGCGATCAGGTTCGGAATTGCCACCTTTCGGCTAAAAGTCGACGCCTCTAACCCCTTAACTACTCGGTAGAACAAGTTTGTGTCCTAAGGTCTCTAACCTATAAATTTCAGCTCTCAACGGTCGCGTATAAATTCATGCAAGTTCGAAACTGAAAAGCTTCCAATAATTTTGTATCTTTGGATCATATATATGGTGGTTCATTAGCCATGCCTGCGGTATTTCATCAAGCTATTCTAACTCACAAAAGCAATGTACATACTACAGAACTGAACTTGGAAATTGAAGATGTTTTATTTACCCAAGCAACCAAATTCAGTGGGTATTTCAATGGTGCTAACAACAGAACAGGGGAGAAGAGATGCGGTATCCATCCTACAAAGTAGCCTAAAGGATGCCACACAGTTGTACTCCAAGATGGACCAACGAACCTGGGAACTGACCCACAGAGTAGATGAAATAAAGGATGATCAGGGGAATTGATCAGGGGGAAAATGTATATTCCCTTCTTTTTGGAGAAACAATTTTTAAAATTATTGCAAGAAATTAAAATATTACATTATTTGGCTATTCCCTACCATGTTTAATACCCTAACTAAAAACGTATTAAAACTGAAGACGAAAACTTCTGTAAGGTAAATGATCAATGCATTTTAGATCTTATAAAACATAAACATTTCAAATTAAACTTATTTCAAAGTAGTTCGAAGGATAATAAAATATTCTGTGTGCTATATTAAATATCGTAGGGTAACAGTTCTTAATTTGAAGTACTGCGATTCTTCTGCCCGTATTTCGCTTTAGCTATAATATAAAATATATGAGCTAATTTATATCATATTTACTGCGATTTTTATTTCTAAACTTTAGTTTTATCATTGACGGATAAAGTAGAATGAAGTATATTAGTATGCATGTATTACCAATAACTAGTACAGAACTGCATGTAACTTGTTAATCAAATTGTAGGCTATGAGTTGTTCTGTATTCGTGACTGAATTTGTGTATTAATGGGCGGCGGGGGCGAGGTATTCTGACGATTGTCCGTGTAAGATCGTTTGTCTTCTTTTCACAATCATGGGGATACACATAAACGTCCTATCTGCTCTTCTTCCCTAACATGAGACACATGTGTTTGCTTGACTAAATGTGATTTTACAGAGTACTACGCTTGAAGAAATAAACGCACTGGATCTATCTTTATTCAAACATTATGTTCAGTACTCAAGGAATGTGGTCACTAACTGGATTTGAACATAGTACATGCAGTTATGTTGGTCAATGGTTGGTTGTTAACTTTGTTTACATTCAGCTTTTGACATGGCTGTACCTGTAGTTTGTTGTGTCAATGAAAACGCATACCGACCGATACAGGACCAGATTGTCATATCATTTCTGTTAACTTATGTACCATCCAATAGGTGTGCCAGTGCATTACCCAACATCCGCGCTTGAATGATTGGCTTCAAGTTGGTCGTGTGGGCGAATGGTTGACGCGACCGATACATAAACCGACTGAGATACAAAAAAAACTGTCCTTGTGAATAGCCCATCATGGGTTCGAAACTTAGCTCGGTAAAAAAAGATTGGCTTTAAGTTGGTCGTGTGACCGAATGGTTAACGTGACCGATATATACCAATTACTATATACAACACGGTCTCAGTGACGAGCCCATCACGGTTTTGAAACTTAACTCGGTAAAAAATGTTGTCTTTTGCGAGCCTACTATAGTCTTTGACGAGTGAACTGTCTTTGACAAAACTATTATCAATACAAAACCATTGAAAACCAATCGTTTTAAGGCATTTTTATACTACAATAAATTAAAACCAGGTGTGCCGTGAATTTACGAATTTAAATTGTTGACGGTTCCTGAATTAAATGTATATCAAAACACATGTTTGTTTCTTTGGTATGCTTGCAGAGATAAATACAATTCAAGCTTAATTGAAGTTTCAACAGAAAACGTATCTAACTGGTAGCCCATGTGCAGCATTATGTTAAAAAACATCGTTGACCCTATATATTCCTCAATAAGTTTTTCACACAAAAACATTCTTGGAAGCAAGACATCATGGAAATCCCGAAAACCGAAACTGCAGTACAGGATATAAAAGCTAAATCTTTCGCCTATGTATAGGTTTGTCGTATTCAAATATACTTGTATCTTAATTATACTAATATAGTAAGGTATCAGAATAATCTGCAAACTTAAAGGTCTTTGCTGCACATTGGGAAACTCTCACGGAAAATTAGTTAACTAAGCTGCTTTGACTTTCTTTACGGGAAATCCACAATTAATAAATTCCAATGAACCTAGTCATCAGTAATACGCTTTATATAATAAGAAAAAAATGTCTAATCAAATTAAATCTTCTGGTGGTATAAGCTAATATGGTTTGGATCCACAGTGGCAAATTCTAGTTATATTGCGTTAGCAAATTCCAGAGAAACCCAAGAATATAAGCAGGACCGCTCTTTCGCTAATGTTCAGCACCGGTTTATCTATAACAGCCGATATTTCGAAACTGTTGAGCATTAATCATTTTTTATTGTAAGGAAAGTTGGAATGGAATAAAATACTCTAAAAACACCAAAAGGACCCTATGCACCACAGGAAATCAGTTTAACACAGAAAATATTTTAAAATATTAAATTTATACCCTAACCTAAATACATTTAGTTTAGTTTATTCATTCTTTGCCCCAGTTTATAAAAATGGCAAACGAATATAATCACGATACAGGAACGGGAAAAGACGGCAAAACGAACAGTCGTTAATTAGAACACGTCAGTAAAAAAGATATAAATTAATGAATATAGCGGACGCGGCCGCCAAACCTAGGTAAATGAACAATATTTAGCAATCGAAATTTAATTAAGACTAAACGATTTAGAGCCCTGAAGAAGAGTGTGCGGTAAAGCGTGACCAGTACGGGGGGCCGGCTTTAGGAGAAGGTGTGGTCCGAAAGCATGGACCAGAGTGGAAAAAGAAAAACAATAATGTTAATATAATGATAAGATTGGTAACTTGGTAACCCATTAGTTTCTGCTTGCAGAAACAAACGCTGAAGCCTACACTACAACACACTTTCAATAGCTTTGGTACCCCGACGCCGGGTGCGGGATAATAATATATTATGATTGCCCCGCTTCTGACAAAATAGTGTGAACCAATATCGATATAATAGACATTCAATATGGCGCATACAACCGGTTATACATTAATAGAATGCAAACAAACAATACATAAATTTCTTATTTAAATTGACGATTAAGTACTTTTAGGCTATTCGTTTGATAAAAGTGATAAAGTTTTCTCTAGACCAATAAGGCAATCATTGTCAACCATTTCTTTTAAATCTTTTGTTTCGACGCCGCAACTGCAATAATTCCGCAAAACATTAAAATCAGAATTAGATGTTTACATCAACTGAATCAAATTCCCCAGGACTAGTTCCCACGGTCGGGTTAGGATAGGATATTCATGTTTATCCCCGTGAATGGGAAAACCAAGGGGGTTAACACACGAGCAATCGTCAGATCACCTCGCGCCCACCGTCGGGTTACCGGAGCTATTGCAGTGTATTGTTTTTGGTAGAACCCATTAATCCGCTGGGTTTAAGCAATGTCTGTAAAGTGCCTTGCACAAGGACACAACCGACTAGCTAGCGACTAATTTCGCACCTGCAGCCTTTTGATAGAACGGCGACGCACTTAACCGCCAGACTAACCAGCCGGACTAATTTGGCTTATGCAAGTAACTTCTTGGTAATGTTTACCAGACTATATTTACAAATATATACTGCAAACGGTCCAAGGGTTAACCTAGCTACTCGCGTTTTCAAGTGTTTTTCGGTAAACAGCTACATTACACAACGTTACTTACAAGTTCGTGCTGATAGTTCCGCATTTAGTAAATTAAATCATCAGGTATGTTGCGAGGTGATTTAACACTTCTGCAGTTTCTTTTATTTGAATCTCCAAGTAAAAAGCTGATAGATATTACGAGTTAATGTGAACATAAATGTGCAGCTCCGCATTTTTGTATTTTTAACGCCAAGCATCTTTTTCAGTATTGTATGAAACGTCTCAGCAAATTGCTGTGGGTTTGCCAGGTTGCCATGATCTATTGATATTAAGGGGGGCTTCTATAAGCCTAAGACATTTTGTTATCTGAAGCTTAGAATATAAACAACTGTACAAAGTGTATGGCTGAGTAGGATAGAATAGGATAGGATTTCATGTTTATCCCCGTGAAAGGAAAAACCAAGGGGGTTAACACACGGGCAATCGTCAGATCACCTCGCGCCCATCGTTGGGTTACCGGAGCTATTGCAGTGTGTTGCGTATGATTTACACGTTCCTTCAATTTGGTAGAACCCATTAATCCGAGATAGATGTATAGATTCTATACAGTCTTTGGATTAGGAAATAGGCACGGGCGTTGCACGAGTGGGTTACCTGGTGTTGTGCAGTGTGTCAATCACGATTACTCTTGATTACGTTTAAACCTTTTATCCAATAATATCTTCGAATCCACCAATTAATATCAATTGATACAAATAAGCTAAATAGTTCTATAAACTGCAGGAAAATTTATAACTAATATAGAAGGATACCGAGTACTGTACGAAAATGTCAGACGAATCATCGACCGAGCAAACGAAAGCAGCTCCGTCAAATCCTGTAGAAGTAACCGAAGGTTCCTTGGAAGAATATGGAGATACGGTAGATGCTGCACTAGACGTACCAGTCACTGAAGAAAGCGGATCACAAGAAGTCCAACTCATACATATCAATGATATGTTAAACTTCAAATACAAGATGAATCACGGAAAACGAGGATTATTCGTCATTTTTAACCAAAAGGTAGAGAAGTTTTCTTTAATTCTTGTCATATTTAACAATATCTTGGTTCAGGTTGTTTTACAGATCATATATATGGCAAGGAAGACGAAAACACTGGGAAAAACGTTTAAAAAATACTCTTAACAACTTTGTTGTCCACAGGAATTTAACAATCGTTCAACAACTTTACCGATACGACATGGTACCGACATAGATGCGGCATCGCTTAAGAAAACAGCCGAATTGTTGGGATTTGAAGTGGAAACTTATCAAAACTTGGAAAGAAAGAAAATTCAGGACAAATTGTGGATGTGTAAGAAAACTAAAATGACTGTTTGATCGGCTTTGTACGTCACTAGCGAGTTATTAGCCCAATATTAACTAATTTTATAGATACAATAACCGTTTGCACCCAAATAGTAATAAACGGTAACTTGACTTGTAAATTAACAAAAATAATCATGTTATTCGCCATTTTATTATACTGATAGATGCTGACATGCACCACAATGATCACGACTGCTTCGCATGCGCTATCTTAACTCACGGAGGTCGAGATGACGTGTTATATGCTGCTGATGATAAAATGGAACTAAACGACTTCACCGAGCCCTTTCAAGCCGACAAATGTAAATCTCTTGCCGGAAAGCCGAAGCTTTTTTTCATTCAGGTGACTTAAAATAATTATTAAAATTAAAACAACATGTTAATATATATTTATTTTCGTGAATGATAAGGCAAGATTGGGGTTTAACCATGGGCGATTTCCATGTTACCACCATCGGGTTAATGGTTTGGATCCCCCAACTTTACGCTAGAAATCGAAGGGTTACTCCCTATATAGCATGAGATGTAAGTTAGACTGCGTAAAAGGCCGGAATGTCCCGAATTACCTCGTATCTACCAAATCATGATATTTTTATGACTTTAGTCTTAACTGCTGGAGTGTTGCCTGATTGATTCAAATAAAAGTAAAACTAATCAAAAACTCAGAAACTTTGCTATGGTCCGCCAGAATAGTCAGTGGTTTAGTGTTTAGCCTATCAGCAGAAGTGTTGCAGTTTCTAAACTGTTCAGTGATCTGCTGTGTTCTTAGACAGGCCATCATTCGGCCCGTTGGTCTAACGGTTAAGTGCGTCGCCTTTCAATCGAAAAGTTGAAGGTACGAAACTGGTCGCTAGCTAGTCGGTTGTGTCCTTGGGCAAGGCACTTTACGGACATTGCCTGAACCCAGCGGATTAATGGGTTCTACCAAATTAAAGGAACGTGTCATATACAACACACTGCAATAGCTCCGGTAACCCGACGATGGGCGCGAGGTGATCTGACGATTGCCCGTGTGTTAACCCCCTTGGTTTTCCCATCCACGGGGATAAAGATAAATGTCCTATCCTATCCTATCCTATCATTACGTAAAGCCACTAGATTTAATGGGTTCTGCCAAGAAGGAAATGGGCGCAATGTATAATTATAAAAAAATTTCCCATAAATATATATTGTATCCTAGAGTCGAACAAATGTCATATTTATTTTGGTGAACAAGACTCTAGGAGTACTTCTACCCGGCAACATAAATTTTAAACTATAAAACAACCACGTATTTTTTTACAACATACATTTTAAACTATAAAGAGTGTTAACCACTTTTTTTTACACCGAGTATGTACTATGTTTGTGTTATTGTCAGATATGTTCACGATAGGTCCATGTTATTTAACATTCCAAAAAGTTTTTAACTGGACTGCCATAGTTTTGTTTCTGCAAGTATAAACGCATGGGTCCCATAGTTACCAAACCAAAAGACGTCGGGAAAATATAGTATGCCCGTCACAATGATGATTTAGGAATTAGGAATAAATCATAATTTTTAGTTTAATTTCCTAGGCATTTTTTTAATGTTACAGCAGCGGATAGGACACTAACATTTTAGCAAATTTGATTAAAATTGGAGCAGTTGTTCTAGCGCTATACTTAAATAAGCTAATTTATTAGAAAAATGCTGTTTTGGGTTTTAGAGTCTCAGGGGAATCTTATAAAATTTATTTTTGTTTCTGCATATTCAGACCATGTGGTCTAACAAATGACAAAGTTTTATTGCGATTCGATTACTCCTTGTAGTAGATGTCGGGGCGACATGGCATGCCTGTCATAATCATGATTTAGGAACAAAATCTTATTTATAGGGTATTTCACAAAAAAATATTTTTATTTCTTTTACATGTTATATAAGTTGCACTTACATTTTACCAAATCTAATTGAAATTGGAGTAACCGGCCAAGCGCTATGCCAAAAAATCTGAATTTAAAAAAATACGTTATGGTTTTTTTACCTCCCAAGGGAATTCCCCTGGTTACATTGCCCAAAATTATTGGTTTCTGCATATCTAGACCATGTTGTCTAACAAATAACAAAGTTTTATTGCGATTCCATTACCCTCTTCTGGTAGATGTCGGTGCCACAAGCCATGCCTGTCTATACAATTATGCATCGTAGGCTTGCAGAGGAGTCCAACTCGACCAAGGACAAGAGATATCAGTTTCTGGGGCGTCTGCTGAAACAACTGATGCTTTGAACACATCGACTCAAAAATTCACCATACCCGTGGAAGCTGATTTTTTGATCGCCCAAGCTACTGCACCAGGTAGGATATGCTTTATTGTGGGTTCGTATTGTAAAGGTGACATATATTGTTTCCGTTTTATTTTTTTATTTTTTTAAACGGTCAAAAACAGCAGAAATCGCAGTAGAAATTAAAACAAACTGAGACCCAATTTATTAAAGTAATTGATTAGTTATCGCCAACCGTTAGATCAAAAGTATCAGGACCGATGGTTAATATATACCTCCTTAACTAAACCTGGATGACAAGATTGGTTTAATCACCATTTGAAAAAATCGGACACATATTGTTTTTGTCCGTTTTTTTATTCTTTTTTTTTCGTCAAACGCTTGACAGGTATGGTTTGTGGACCCAACATCTACCAAAAGGGGTAATGGATTCACAACGAAACTTGGTAATTTGTTAGACCACATGGTCTAGAAATGCACAAACTAAATTTTTGAGTAATAAATCCAGGGGAATCCCCCTAGCACGTTAAAAACCAAAATGGTATTTTTTCTAAAAAATTAGCTCTTTTGCGCATAGCGCTTGAACGATAGCTCCAATTTAAATCAGATTTGACAAAATGTAAGTGCATTAGTAACTGATTTAACACTTAAAAGAAATAAAAAAAATACCTAGGGAAATACCCTAAAAAATAAGATTTTGTTGTCAAATCGTGATTGTGACAGGCATGCCATGTCGCCCCGACATCTATCAGAAGGAATAATAAAATCGCAATAAGACTTTGTTATTTTTTTGACAACATGATCTAGATATGCAGAAACCAAAATTTTGGGTGATGAATCTAGGGGAATTCCCCTGGCACGTTAAAAACCAAAACGGTATTTTTTTCTAAAAAAATAGCTCTTTTGCCCATTGCGTTTGAACGGTAGCTTCAATTTGAATCAGATTGAATTAAATGTAAGTGCATTAGTAGCTGATTTAACACTTAAAAGAAATAAAAAATTATCTAGGGAAATACCCTAAAAAATAAGCTTTTGTTCCTAAATGATGACTGTGACAGGACTGACAGGCATGCCAAGTCGACCCGACATCTACAAGAAGGAAACACGTAATCGCAATCAAACTTTGTTATTTGTTAGACAACATGGCCTATATATGCAGTAACCAAAATTTCGGGTAATAAATCTAGGGGGATGTGACGTTAAAAACCAAAACAGTATTTTTTTCTAAAAAAATAGCTTTTTGCGCATATCATTTAAACGGCTTCTCCAATTTGAATCATATTTAGTAAATGTTAGATCATTAAAACTCTATGCCAATTAAAAGAAGGAAAACTTTTATTCGGGTAATTCCCTTTAAAGCGAAGATATGTTGCTGAATTAAGATTGTGACAGGCGTGCCATATCGTACAGACATCTCCAACAAGGACAAATCAGACAAGGAATCGACAAATCGGATTAAATCTTTAAGAATCGTTATATAACATAACCCACATATGTAAAAACAAAAACTTATATATTAAACCCAGTAGAAACTTATATACCAAACCCAGTAATTCCCTGAAACCACGAAAAACTAAATCGGGCTGTTTTGGGAATTTAGCCTTATTTCAGTGCTTAACAAAAAAGCTTTAATTTAAAACATTGGTGGTGAAATGTAAATTTAAGACGTTTATTCTTTATTTACCTAAACATAGAAAAGAAATTTGGTTTGATAATTATGGGACCCATGCGTTTATGCTTGCAGAAACAAACTACATACTCAGTGTATAAAATACAAATTGTAGTTAGGGACCCTGTAGCATGAATATATGGCATACAACATGTGTTTTACAAATAGTGGTGGTTAAACACGTGGTTGACACTTTCTAGTTTTTGTCCTGTTTTTGTTCTTTCGTTTTTTTCGTCAAACGCTTGACAGGAATAGCTTGTGGCTCCAACATTCACCAGAAGGGGAAATGGTATCGTAATAAAACTTTGTCATTTGTTAGAAAACATGGTCCAGATAAGCTGAAACTAAAATTTTGGGTAATTTACCCAGGGGGGTTTCCCTGGGAAGTAAAAAACCAAAACGGTATTTTTTTAAATAAAATTGATTTTTTGGGCATAGCGCTTGAACCGCTGCTCTAATTTCAATTAGATTTGGTAAAATGTAAGTTTATTAGCCACTAATATAACACTTAAAAGAATTTAAAAAATTATCTAGGAAATTACCCTAAAAATAATATTTTGTTTTCAAATCATGATTGTGACAGACATGGCTTGTGGCCCCGACATCTACAAGAAGGAATAATGAAATTGCAAAAACAACTTTGTCATTTGTTAGACAACATGGCCTAGATACGCAAAAACCAAACTTTTGGGTAAAATACCCAGGAGAATTCCCCTGGAAGATAAAAAATCGAAACGTTATTTTTTTTAAATAATAAGCTTTTATGGCATAGCGCTTAAACGGCTACTCCAATTCAAATTAGATTTAATAAAATGGAAGTGGAATAGCCTTTGATAACATAACTTTGATATGTAAAAACAGAAATTTATGTACTAAGCCAAAGGGAATTCTCCGAAAAAATGGGAATCTATCTTTTCTGTTTTGGGAATCTACCTTCATTTTACTACAGCGGTTAACAAGAGGCTTAAATTTAACACATTTGTGGTCAAATGTTTGTAAATCTAACACGCTTATTATTTTTTAACTACACATGGAAAATAAATTGGTTTAATAATAACTATGGGACCCATGCGTTTATGCTTGCAGAAACAAAAATATGACAGTCCGGTTAACATTTTCTGGAATTTGAATGGCATGGACATGACATACCTATATCTGACAGTAATATATATTGTGCAATGAACATTAATAACAAGATCGGAGTGTTACCTCAGGAACCCATGCGTTTATGCTTACAGAAACAAACTACATACCCGGTGTACAAAATACAAATTGTGGATAGGGACTCTGCTCGCATATAAATATATACATATCGTACAAAATGTGTTTTACAAATAGTGGTGGTAAAACACGTGGTTGACACTCTCTAGTTGAATAATAAGTTTGGTTTGGTAAGTGACCACATCAGCGTATTTATCGGTGGTGGGCTCGAGGTAATCTGACGATTGCCCGTGTGAGAACGTCAATTACTTTTTCACACTCATGGCTATAAATATGAATATCCTATCTTTCTTTTCCCTTAACAGTGAACACATGAGTTTCCTTGACCAAAGTGGTTTTACAGAGTACTACGCTTGGAGAAATACACGGGATGGATCTATCTTTATTCAAAGGTTATGTTCCGTACTCAAGGAATATGGTCACGAACTGGATTTGCACACGGTACGTGTAGTTATACTGGTTGAGAATTTGTTGATAACGTTGTTTGCTTTTAGCTTTTGACAAGAGTGAATGGCATGGTGGCTTTTAACTTTGAATCATGGTGTACGGATGAAGACATGAGACACAAGAAGCAAATTCCAACGTTCACTAGTCGACTCACATACGACCTTTACTTTCCAAAACCCAAACTCTCTACCAAACTAATGTAGACATTGCCTTGCTCCAAGTCCTGAGAATTACCTGTACAATTTGATTTTATAATCAGTGTGTGTTTCTGAAAGTATTAATGGATTTAAATTAATTGTAGTTCTTATCGGTATAGCTGTACATATAGTTTGTTGTGTCATTGGAAAACGCTCTTATATTTACCAATACCGGACCAGATTGTCATATATTTTCTGTTTACTTATGCATCTTTCAATAGATGGCTTGTCAGTGCTTTTTAAAATCAAAAGATTAAATTGTTTTATTGGTGTACACGGTCGTGTAGCCGTTAATAACGATGACCTATTTGATTATGTAAAAACTACTAATATCTTCGATACTACCACATTTCCACTAATACAAAGAATGTAATAGTACGATAAATTGCAGGAAATTTTTTAATTAACATAGAAAGATACCGATACTGTACAAAAATGTCAGACGAATCCTCATGCAAGCAAAACAAAGCAGCTACCCCGGATCATTTAGAAATGACCGAAGATAGCTCGGAAAGAAATGAAGATATCGTCGATGCTGCAGGAACGACCGAAGATAGCTCGGAGAGTAATGAAGATATCGTCGATGCTGCAGGAACGACCGAAGATAGCTCGGAGAGTAATGAAGATATGGTTGATGCTGCAGGAACGACCGAAACGAGCTCGGAGAGTAATGAAGATACGGTCGATGCTGCACAAGGAGAAGTTCAGCCCATACATGTAAAAGATTACAAGATGGATCACGAAAAACGAGGATTATTCGTCATTTTTAACCAAAAGGTAGAAAAGGTTCCTTTACTCCTTGTGATATTTTACAATATCTCGGTGCAGGTTGTTTTACCGATCACATATATGGTGGGGAAGACGAAAACACTGGGCAAAATGTTCTAGAAATACTCTTAACGACTTTGTTGTCCAAAGGAATTTAAGATTCGTTCAGCAACTTTACCGATACGACATGGTACTGACATAGATGCGGCATCGCTTAAGAAAACAGCAAAATTGTTGGGATTTAAAGTGAAAACTCATCATGACTTGGAAAGAAAGGAAATTCAGGACAAAATGTGGAAGTGTAAGTAAACTAAAATGTTTGATGGGTCAGATTTGTAAAACACTAGAAAGTGGTTAAAGACATTTTTTTCTTTTTTTATAGATGCAATGCCCATTTGCATCCAATTGTAACGGTAACTTGACTTGTGAATTAACAAAAATATCCTGTCATTTGTTGTTTTATTATACCGATAGATGCTAAAAAGGACCACAGTGATCACGATTGCTCCGCATGCGCTATCTTAACTTACGGAGGTCGAGATGACGTGTTATATGCTGCTGATGATGAAATGAAACTAAGCCACTTTACCGAACCCTTTCAAGCCGACAAATGTACATCTCTTGCCGGAAAGCCGAAGCTTTTTTTCGTTCAGGTGACTTCACGTATATGTTTTTATTTTCGTAAATGATAAGGCACAATTGGAGTTAAACCATGGACAATTGCCACCGACTGCTATCAAGGTAAAGAGTTGTTTGGATCCCCCAACCTTACGGTGGAAATTGAAGGTTTACTCGCTATATAGCAAGGGACTCATGAGAGGCCGGAATGTCCAGAATCACCTCCTACATACCAATATACTGTAATGGATTTGTTGTTGTGATGGTTTTAGTGTCAACGTTGTTGTTTTGCCCTGCGTTTAAAATAATTTTACGATAATATTAGCTCTTGCTTTTTTAAATGCCCCGGGATAAACATGAATATCCTGGAGTCGACAAATTGTCATATTTACCTTGCTGAACAAGATTCTGCGACTAGTAAACGAAAACATAAATTTTAAACTAATTTTGCATTATAGGCATGCAAAGCAGACCAACTCAACAAAAAATATCCTAGTTGGCCAAGTGTCTGCTGATACAATTGATGCTTCCAACCAATCGACTCAAATACGTACCGTACCAGTACAAGCTGATTTCTTGATTTCCCTAGCCACTACAGCAGGTAAGATATTCTTATTAAAGATGTTAAATAGGTAAACAATTTTTTAATTAGTGGGAATGTTAACCGCAAGACAGGATTTTCTTGTTCATCCGAAATTGCATAGAAGGAGCTTTAATGTAGGTAGCAACATTCAGAAATGGTAGCTTACATAATATATTAATATCACCTTATTTTATTTAAGTATATTGTCGTTTGTAAGTATATTGTCGCCAAATGCATTTAAGGGCTGTATAATAATCAAATTATTTTTGGAAATCGCCTAAAATTTAGGATAGGATAGGATATTCATCTTTATTCCCGTGAATGGGAAAACCAAGGGGGTTAACACAGGGGCAATCGTCAGATCACCTCGCGCCCATCGTCGGGTTACCGAAGTTATTGCAGTGTGTTTGTATATAATATAAACGTTCCTTCAATTTGGTAGAACCCATTAATCCGCTGGGTTCATGCAATGTCCGTAAAGTGCCTTGCCCAAGGACACAGCCGACTAGCTAGCAACCAGTTTCGCACCTGCAACCTTTCGATTGAAAGGCGACGCACTTAACTTAGACATAAATATAATATACACTAACACAATGTATGAATATTGAAGCCAATCAAGATAAGAATTATTAAAGTAAGTAGACACTTATCGTCAACCGTTAGGTCGAATATATTAAGACCCGATGGTTGATACACTGAACCCAATATTTAATGTTTGAGAAACAAAACAGTAAAAATCGGGTTAAAATATTGACAAATGTTAGCTATCATTGTCCAGATGCAAGAATTTAACAGGAGTATATACTTTTTAACTAAACATGGATAACGAGGTAATCTGTCGATTGACGTGTGATAACGTCCATTGCGTTTTTACAAGGAAAACCTGAATATTCTATCTTATATATCCTATAATTGTCAAATGTTTTAATATTAAGTTCATTTGCTTAAAACACATGAGTTTGCTTATTTAAAGTTGGTTTACAGAGCACTACGCGTGGAGAAATGAACGGTATGGATCTATTTTTATTCAAACGTTATGTTCCGTACTCAACAAATATGGTCATACACTGGATTTGCACAAGGTACGTATTATACCAAACCTAATGCTTGCATAGGTATAAGCTGCTGATTAAAAGACTGGACCACGGTTAAAAGTCGATAACAAAATGTCAGTTATATTGATAGATGGTTGGTTTAACTCATTGTTTACTTTCAGATGTTAACCAGAGTTAACGGCATGGTGGCTTACAACTTCGAATCATGGTCCCAGAGTAAAAACATGACCCACAAGAAGAAAATTCCAACGTTCACCAGTCGACTTACACGCGACCTTCACTTCTAAAAGCCTAGCCTAGACTCATCACAAAACTGATGTAGAGTTTACCTTGCTCCAAATCCTGAGAATTACTTGTACACGTGATTTCATCATTAGTGTGTGTTTCTGAATTACCCAACATCGCTTGATTAATATTTTAAAGTTGTACGGTCGCGTGGCCGAATGGTTAACGCGACCGATACATATACCGACAACTATACAAAAAAACGGTCTTAAAACTAAGCCCGGTAAAAAAATAATAATTTAAAGTTGATCGTGTGGCCGAATGGTTAAAGCATTTTATACTCCAATTAATTAGAACCAAGTGTGCCGTGAATTTACTAATTTAAATTGTTTCCGGTTCCTGAATTAAACGTATATCCAAATACATGTTTGTTTCTATGGTATGCTTGCAGACAAATACAATTTAAACTTAATTAAAGTAATACATAGAAAACATATCTAACCGGTTAAATTAGCATATATGCAGCCTTATGTTGTAAAACATCGTTGTCACTTTACATGCATCAATGAATGAATTATTGGCACTAACCGATCCATAGGTAAGCTGGACATCTTGGAAATCCCCCAAACTGAAACTGCAGAACATGATATAAACTTAAATGTATTTCTTTTGTATAGGTTTATCGTGTTCAAATATAATTGTATTCAAATTCTAATAATACAGTTAGGTATACGAAAAAAAGGTTAAACTTACGGTAGATTACTTAACTAAGCTTCGTTGACTTGTAGTAGTTATGTAAATTAAAATAGACCACACTAATAACCAAGTGGTAAACAATGGTAGCAAGCCAATTAGAGGCATTGTGCTTCATACAGTAAATTAATCTTTTTTGTTGAGGTTTCCACGAAACCTGAACATTTGGTGGCCTAAGTTTAAGTGTATATCAAGTTTTGTGTTTTCTGCTTAGGTCAACGCCTCAATTAAGGTGTGTGTATTGCACATAAAAAAGTTGTAGTGTCTTAGTAAAATGAATGTATAAAAGAAAGTCTTTAAACTTGAAGGGTTTGACAATAAAACTGCTCCTTGCAACTCAGGCCTGCATTGTGTTGTGCATTATCGTCCTGGTACAGTACTAAGTACAAGGTGAGGTCAATATTGCATTACTTTTATTTCTGTTTGCTTTTGTAACATAAAAATACAGTTTTACACAATGAAACATTGTTCAATATGGAAAATTCAACCCTCCATATTCCAGCTAAACGTCAATCAAGATGAGTTACAACCATAGAAGAATGTTCGGCAACGGTTTTAAATAGTTTGCTATTTTTAGTTTTTTTTTAATATTTAAATATTCCTTACGTTTGTAATATTTATTGTTATATTATTTAGTCATAATTGACAAAAAACTACATACGTCACACGGAAAGAAGAATATTGCAGTTGGGTTAAAGCTAATGAGCTCACCTATGGAGCACATCTTTGAGTTTTATCAATTTCAAGCCCTTTCTGATACTCTATACAATGCCTCGAGACCAATTGGGACAGAATACGGCATTTTTACATCCTAAAATGCTAAATGGAGTGTACAATTATATAACACTGGCTTAATTTATTAAAAAAATTCTTGTTCGTGACATCAAATATGCATCAGCATTGCGAAATACATCTGAAGTTGGAGACAGATTCAACCGAGCACAGTTAACAAGGCGTATAAAGGCGGAAATAAACCATCTTTGGATGGTGGTTGAATATGAAGTCAGAATGCTGATAAAGATACAAAAGAAGCGGACGTGACGTTGAAGAGACTTCGAGATATAAAGGGGTGAAATGTTTTTTAATAAGGATTTGCAGAATTTAAATTTTACGGATCGGCAATATAGTGCATCTAAGAATTCGTAGTGTAACTATTTTTATTGCAGCGATTGGCAGACTTTATTCCATAAAAGAACCATCATGCTTTTAATATCGTTAAATTAGAAGAAAATAAAAGATCTAGTAAAATCGTGTCTCACAAACTTAGATTCGTCGTGGCAATAGCTTGTAAGCAAAGACTTAAAATTTACCAATCAAAGAAAAAACAGGATGACATTTTTATGAAAATATTTCTTTGTGATCTGTGTAACATCCTACCATGCCGTTTGTTTAACTGTGATTTTTGTGATCTGTGTAACATCCTACCATGCCGTTTGTTTTTGTTTGTTTATCAGCGACCTCAGAACGACCAATCCTGATCTGGCCGATTCTCTCACCTTTATCGTGCCAATCCAAGCTATATCTAGTGCACAGTAAATTAACAAATACTCTGCGTGATCATACCATAATATACCTGACCCATGTTGTTATTAACCTTTATTGATTAAAAATTCCTACTGAAGTCAGAAACTGTACCACAGCTATACTTTGCTACACACTCTGGTCCCCATATTCCTTTGCACTTTGCGATCAGCCTTAAATGAGCAACTATTGTAGGCTATATTTAATTATCACGAAAATAATATGTTTGATGTTCGTATTTAAGTAATGTTTTAAACTGTATATTCTATTAAATGGCCAATAATAGGCTATCGATAAAGTTAAATAATGTCAGCTAAATTTGACAGTAGCGATACATAACAATGTTTGTTGCAAACTCAATAAAATACACGACTCTTTTTATTTAAATCCCAAGAATTTAAACTTGCAAATACAAGAAATTATTTGCAGAGATGATTGTCCCCAGTAGTTTAAAATGTCAATCAACTAAATCAAGTTCTCCATCGTTATCATTATTGCAATATATCTGACAACCACTGTGCACACTAGGTAAATTACCCTGTCATAGGAAGTGTACAACAACAATATTCTTTCACTTTTACCTTCCGACCGATTAGGATAGGATAGGATAGGATAGAATGTTCATGTTTATCCCCGTGAATGGGGAGAAACCAAGGAGGTTAACAGCACGGCGCAATCGCCAGATTTCCTGCGCGCCCCATCGTCGGGTTACCCGCGCTATTGCAGTGTGTTGTGTATGATTCACACGTTCCTTTAGGATGG
>CH001609.1:2460-30655 GCA_000149265.1 Ciona savignyi | reverse complement strand
ACAGTGGTATCTTTTGCATTAACAGTTGCACATTTTATACATGTTTGTCCGTGGTTACAACGGTAAATTAGTTTACCAAACTTAACAACTGGTTCATACCGAACCGAAGTTTCGCCCGGGTAACCACCCCTTACAATGGTACCTTATACTTAAAACAATGTACATGGTATCCATATATGTTCGTGGTTACAGCGGTAATCAAATTTACCAAATTTAACCGCTTGTTTTTAACGAACCGCGGGTAAATTTGGTTATAAAAGTTGCACCTTGTTTCCCCCTTCTACAGTGGTATCTTATGCATTAAATTTACCACTGATTACCATGATACCGATGGTAAATTTGGTTAGAAATGTTGCAGACTGTTGACTCTTGTTACTGTTGTCACTTACACAAATTATATTCACAAATCAAATCGTATAGATGTTTAACATATAAATAAACCAGCAAAAATCGTTGGTAAATAGCAAGAATTATATTGACTATTAGCAGTTAAAATATACTAATGATTTATTTACTACCCACAACAAAGCGTATTCTTGTTTAACACTGATTATTAAAATCACGGCTTTTACTCTAACTGTTAATTTTCTCCTTGTCACCTAATCACTATTCTCTTGTTTCACTGGTTTCTTTGTGGCGTTGAAATCTTGATTCTTTACCAAACTTTCATTCACAGTTAAACACATCTTGTCAGTGTTTTGGTAGCTTATGTTGCCGGTCTGCAATGTATTTAAGTTTAAACAAAGCATATTTTATAAAGATAGGTCAAGGGTTATCACCACCTAAATTGCTGCTAAGCAGGGCATCATGTCCAATAAACCTCACGGTTGAGTAACTGGATAAGACATTTGAGTAACTAAATAGGATATTTTCCTCATGGGGGGGGCCTTTATAACACGGGCAATCGTCAAATTTCCGCGCGAATATGTATTTAAAACAAACCAATTAGAAAATAACAGGAAATATTTAAAAGAACAATAATTGGATAAGAATAGAAAATAATTGGATAAGAACTCTACTTTTTTAGGCCCATCGCGCACGAAATGCTAAAGCACGTTCTGATGATTATATATACATTCAGGGTATGAGAGCATACACATTATTTATAATATAATATTTTTTATAGACGCCGCAGCTGACACCCTAAATCAGAAAGGTAAATACGATGTTATTGGGAAATTGTGTGTAATCGCGGAAATCTTTTATGAAGTTGGTAATACAAACTAATGCATCATTTTTTCCAGTATAGTAGTAAACCGAGCTTGTCAGTTGTGTCTTCAGCTTGTCAGTTGGGTTCTTGGAAAAGGTACTTAGGGGACATTGGCAAAAATCATTCCTTTTATCATATATTATTAGAATACTACCTAGACTAATTTTACTACCAGATCTATTTTATATTTATAATCATTACGGTAATTAAATGATCTTTCCATGTAACTAAATAACAAACATGCAATAAATTGTGCGTTGGTCTTAAAACTGGTGGACATGTCTTGTCGGTTAGCTTTGTCCGCTAAAGCATCTCACCTGTTGGTATACCATTCCCATGTATACACTTGATACCAAATAACGGGCTATATAGTTTAAAAATCATTTGAGCAATGCATTGGGCGGTATAAAAAAGATTAATTTATTGGTAAAAGATTATTTCTGCAAAAATATTATCCTATGATGGAAGTTTGAGTGGGACAACAGTTCTTGTTATTTTAGCTTTCATTTTCTCACTAGCCAGAGATATATATTGCATTTTATGACCTAAGAGAATGCGGAATGATACCATTCTTAGACGGTTCCAATATATCAAATAATAATATGACTTAACCCAACATAAGCTAAAAATATTTACTACTAAAATATTACCAACTCACCTTAGCCTCGTAATCAACATTCATTCCCTCCTCATAAGTGGTTTCTTTAAATTTTTCATCGTTTCTTTCCAGATCACTGTTCCAAACACCATAGCCAAAATAGATGAATAGACCTAGAAGAAAATTCTTTTATACACGTTGTAATGTAAAGTTGGTAGTTAAATTTAAATATTTTAAATTTAATTACTTACTCGTAAGTGCTAATTTGTAAATATACTATTTTGTATGCATTAGCCACAAATGTATGTTGTGGGAATAATATATAAATTAAAATTCAGACACAACCCACCGACGAAGCACCAAACGATAAATCGGATCCAGGTAATCGCTGATAATTTTAACATGAGGTACGTGTTAAACCATATTGCACATATAGGTAGGAATGGTAGACACGGTGCCATGTATGCAAGCCTGTGAATGAACGATATTGGCTTATTGTTATGTTTTAGTTTATTTAATTTTAGTTATTTAGTCACATTTAGGAGGGGTTCGTATTTCAAAATTAAAGAAAGCTTAAAAGGGAGAAAATAGTTATATTTATATTCATATAAGTCCACACTAAGCTTAACAACCACAACGACTAAGCAACATTACCAATTTACGAAAAAGGTTTATATATTTATAATTAAATCATATTTAATAATCACACTGCATGTTTACCTCTCTAACATTTTCTAAATCTCAATGGCATTTATTTTGGCAGAATTCACAATCAAATCAAACTTTAATAAACACTCAAATCCAAATAATTACATTTACAGGACCTAATCATTTAAATTTTTATATAGCCTTGTATAGAACAGGATAGGGTAATCGAGTTTATCTTGAAGGTGGGTAAACGCAGGGGCGTAGAAACATACGCCCACTTCGCATGCCAAAGACATTGTTTTTTTGTCAGCCTATTATTATAATGGTTTCAAGCAACGTCCACAAAGTACCTTGCTCAAGGTTAAAATTGATAAGAATGTATGATTTCAATTCTTCCACCCTTCGAATAATAGTGTAAAATGGAGCTTTACCGCAAAGTTCAAATGTTAATTTTAGAATGGGAATTTTACTTGGGTTTATAATTAACATTACAGTAATGTTGTAAAGAAACATATTTATGTATAATACCTTGTAGGGTTCTGTGGCTGTTGGCAAACTAGTAATATCAAAACCAAAAGGATGATAATAAAGAAGGAAAGAAGTAACATTGCCCACCATGCCTTATATATCAGATGCTTTGCTAGAAAATAAAATTTGTTTCTCTTTATAACATTCAAAGTGTTATAACATGCAATTTTGTTATTACACTAAGTGACCACAGTATGTGAGCAAAAACCGAATTGCTCTGTAAGATCACCAGAATTCCTTGGAGTCTTTAAAAATAGGATTATATACAAAAACTTAACCTATTTTGAGCATACTGCCTAACAACATATTTCGTTTGGTCATATTTTAATGGAATTCCAATTTATTTATCAATGTTGTCCGTTACAGATATAACTACCCAGTCAAATTCCTTAAAAACATAACATTTGTTTCTGAGTCACGGCATGTCATGTTGGCAAGACAGCCTCCAGGAGGAAATGGCCACTTACAAAACTTACAAAGTGCAAAATATTATATTAAAATGAATTAATAGGGTGCAGGACCGCCATCCCGACAACTTATAGAAATTCTAACTGGCATTTAAATAGATAGTTAAATAGACACTAGATAATATAAATAATATGCCTTTTATAATTTTTTTGCGTTTTCGCCGATATCTTTGGATTGAAAGGGAATATTTGCTTTAAATTACCATGAATATTAACGATGTGTAACATGAATCAGAAAATCGATTAGATTTAGTAGAGTGATAACCGATGTTATTTTTAATACTAAATAGAAAAAAATATTTCTGGAATTACTCTAAAAATATTTAGAGCTAAATCATTTAGAGACAGACGTGCAATTTCGCCGGGACATTTCCCAGAAGTAGTTTTTAAATTCGATTGAAATTGTAAAAATTGTTAAATGTACATGGAAAACTTTTTTTTGGTGAAAAGCCAAAGGAAATTCCCCGAACTCGTAAAAAATAATATGCATAAACTTACAGCGTACAAAATGTGTTTGACAAATAATTGTAGTTAATCAGTTCATTTACAACCTCTTACCTCCAAAAACAAGAAAGACGTTAAAACAAATGAGATAAAATGCAAGAAAACAAATTCTTCGGATTGCTCTTTTTCCTGTTTCATCTGTTGGCCTCTCACTTTTGGGGGGAATTCCTAAACACATCCTGATAGGGATCATCCAGCCATCCAAGGTATATTTAATATGTTGTAGGGGTGGGTATAAAGCAAGCTGTATTCGCCGCCATGTTTCAGCTAATATTTTTTGTTGGTCGTCCAAATCAGATTTCGATTCGTCATTTATGGTTCCGTAATTGTGACCTGATGGTTTCAAAACAATCATCTGCTTACATTTTTAGAAAAGTATAGTCATATTTTAGTTATCATTATTTATTTATGTTAAATAATCTCATTATAAGGGAATCTGTTTAACGTCCGTGTTAATGATTCAACCAGATACTGGTCAGTTTAACGGAAAGTACACTTAACTATAATTTCAAAACCTGCAGATTTGTATTTTTCAGTGTTGTCTTTAGAAATCAGATTAGCATTGTCTCTTGAATCAAGTATTTCAGCAGCACTCTCCATTGTTTCAACATCTGAAGGGTCAACTACCAATCCAGAAGAAAACAGGAAATATATTCATTTAATATTTTAAATACTCCAATAGCTGTCGTTATTGGTGCATTTTACCAAACAATCACAACTTGTAACTATTATTATAGAGTATAAACTGTATAGATTTAGCACATCTGGGTTTGCAAAGATGTCATGCATAGCAAATGTAAGAAGAAAGAGGATAAAAAAACTCGTATTTATTCTTGTGAAAGAAAAAAGACGCAGCCGGCCTAAAATTATCGGTATACCTTATTTTCAAACCTCGGGTTATTATATCTAATGTAGTTTGTGTGTTTAATTTATATAGGATATATACACGTCAAATTACCCAGCGCATACGTAAGGGAGCCTTATAACACATGCAAACGTCGCCGTGCTACCGAACCTTAGTTATATTTAAAGTGATTATTTTTTTCGGTTTAGGCGACGTTTGCTAAGTAAATTATCTAAGGAATCAACCATCCAGAGGCTAGTTTTGATTTTAGCATTTATTTTGGATCCAGCTACCAAACATCCGACGCTCTTGCCGATTGAGCTATCCAAACGTATTATACAAAATAATAATGCAATCTTACTAGTATGCTCCTCATCCACGGAAGGCAACACAGCACATCCATTAGTACGAGAATCGACCAACACAACAGGCTGATAACGAAGCAATAAAACAGACAAACAAACCAAAGTATACGCCAGCAAAGTACCAATGGACATCATCTCTATTAAGTCTCTGTAATTTTACCAAAGACACCATTAAGATTAGATTGTCATTAGAAATATCAAAAACAGGCAAGGTACAATATAATTAAAACACGTAAATTTTACTCTACTAATTCTTATTTTCCTTGAAACAACTCAATAATAAAACTGTAAATGCACTATATTGGGAAAAATATTAAAATAGCCACTAGAATTGTAATGGGGTATTTAAAGTCTTTCATGACACATACTAAACACATTGCATTTGCTCATAAAACACTTTTGAACAGACTATTTTCTTCGCGTTTCCAGTATAAACCAGTTAAACAAGGCCAAGCAGAATACCCACAATACCTCAAACTGACAGCCAGCGCAAGTATCGCGGCGATGGAGCCTGAAATCACAGTTGCAATCACCGGAGTTTCGGTGTATTTCATCACATTGCCCAGGAATCTGGGTATTTTGCAGGTGATTTAGAATATTTGGTTAAACAACATAATTAACTAAACACACATTAATTAATTTAGTTTTAAGACATTAATAAAATCTGTTAAGTCTAGTAACATTTAATAAAGTTATATGTTTCATACAAGCATACAAAAATAGTTTATTAGAGAACACATCACAAATCATAAAACAAAACTAGTTAATAGTAAATACCTAAATACTAATCCATCACTTGCCATGGTATATAGTACCCGTGGCATTGGAAATAATGATCCAAGCAAACTGACAACCAAGCTTGCAAATGCTCCAACACTAATGATATATTTTGCCTGTAGAAAGTTAAATTATTATACGCCGAATAGATGGGTGTATAGGAAACCATAGGTATTAGTTATAACACAGGCAAACATCGGAAAGTTGGGAGACCACACTTGAATAGTCAGAGCTATTTATTTGTGGTTAGTATTTGCAGTCACTCTCTTATTTTTAATTACCTATTTGAAACTAATAAATTTAAGTAATGTCTATAGTAAGCCCATTGACCACTGATAAAACTGTAAAGTTTAATAGACATAACATAAATACTCACAGTTAAATTTACTCCACAATCCATACCAAAAAGTTTTAATACAACTTAACACCCCTTTTTTATTAGCCACATCGTGTAAAATTGAACAAACTCTGAGACTGCATGTACAAATTTATTGTGGTAGATTCCAATACATTGCCGACAGGGCCGGTTTTAGGCCGATTTGACCGATTAGATCAAATTGGGCCCCGCACCTTGAAGGGGCCCCGCGCTAGCGGGGGTCTTTCTGTATTACGAGGTTTAAAATACTACGGAAACGTAAAATAAAAAGTGAAATAATATTCTTTCTCATATTATCAATTTGTTATGCATCGTAACTAAGTCAAATTTATATTTCTGTGTCTGACTGTTACGTCATAATGAATATGGTTGCTACACAATATATATATATATATATATGTTATATATATAAATATTATTTCACTTATATAATATATATATATATAGATATGTTTGGAAGTAAAACAATATATCGTAAATAGGCATCCACATTACCTTTATAATTTGTTTTATAGCAAGTATTACTGTAAATGTCTATTTTTGTAGTTTGTATGTATTGGTATGTATTTTATGATATATAAACACCCATAAATTTTGCTATGGAGAGTAGGGGCCCCGCCATCACATTTCTAATTGGGCCCCGCGGTTCCTAGCACTGGGCCTGATTGCCGATGAGGGTTGGAGACAATAAATCAGAAATCTATTTTTTATTAGTCGCTCTTTAAAGAAGGTGAGACATATTTTTTTTCCATTTTTTGTTAAACGCTTGACATTAATACCATGTAAGCACGACAACTAAAATGAATTATTAAATCAAATTAAAACTTTACCAGCGACCTATGATCAAGGAAAATAATTCAATTCGTCTGGCAATGTACAATGAAAGTAAACAGACGCGCAGTGTGTGATTGATGGTGTCAGTCCCATAGTATTATAAGTCAAAGAAGCTCCAATGAGTTTCGCTAATACATTCTACAAGAATATTATTATTAGTAAATGGTCAACTTTGGTTAAAACCAGTTAGCTGCCAAGACACGTTCCTCATTATTTCTAGGATATTTTGGAACTACCACTGCAATATATCCCACATTGACCGCTGCATATCTACTTAACATCAGCTAACATCTGTTAACAGCTAACCTATGTTCATAATCTTTATTGGACCATTCCATTATGTTTATATAAGGCGTTAAGTAGATTTTACTGGTTAAAGTAAAAAAAACTCTGAATAACAATACTGGAGCAGCATCTATCCAATTTTCAATTTCCAAACAACTTTCCCTTCTTATACTAACCCCAGACAATTTTAGAGACCCTAAACTAAATTAGGAACATTTTTTTGGATTCTGAATGGCTAATTCGTTCTTCCGAAAGTAATTTGTCACTACGTGGACTTAAGCCAAGCACCGCCTTTAATTTGCATTAAGGAGATGTCAAGAAGTTACACCCGATTAAAATGTTTAAGCAATTTTAGTATTTTGGGATAGTCAAATACGTTTTTATGAAGTCATGCCTGTTATTAAGTAAATTTATATATGCAATATGCGCTATATTACGATTTTTAAATTCTAAGAGAATTGCGCTTGTCCAGGTAGGCCTACATTAAATATGTTGTGATCGTAAAAAAGTAACGATGAGGTTGTGATAAAACAACCATTTACCACTTTGCATTGTAACCACTCACCTGCCAGAAACCCACGTGATTAAACATGTCCAATAGTGGAGACTCCTCGTGTATTAAAGTGTATGGGAGTACCAGTGTTAATATCGCGCTCACAGTCACATAGCATGTCATGCAAACTGCTAGTGAGTATATTATGGCTCTTGGGATTGACCTGTAGGTTCATGAGAAAACAAATGGAATTAAAAAAATAAAACAAATCATTTTTGTTTGTTGTAAAGTAGCACCTTAAGGGCAACATTAGAAATGTAATTGGGCAACACAATTGTTACATCTTTAACATGACTTTGTCTAAAACGATGTATGATATCCATTTTTATCTGCTTGGAAAAGTGCAAGGACGATCGTCAGATTAGTTCGGGACCACGTCTCACAGTCTGATTGCATAAACTATTGCAGTAGGTTGTATATTATTAAGAAATTGCTTCGTCAAAGTTAATAGTTTTACGCAACATAAGCTAAATGTCCAGGCAAATGACACAACCGAACAACAAGCGTCTGGTATCAGCACCGCGACTTGTCAACTATTTTCAAATCTGCTGCGATTCAGCTAATTACCCATACTGCATATTAAGCGAAGTGTAACCAAACTAATTTGCCCCGGTTAATAATTATGGGTGCAACTTTAAAAAAAATGAGACACATATTGTTTTTGTCAGTTTTTTTCGTTTTTTTTTCGTCAAACGCTTGACAGGCATGGCCTGTCGCCCTGACATCTACCAAAAGGAATAATGAAATCGTAGTGAAACTTTGTAATTTGTTAGACAACCTGATATAGATATGCAGAAACCAAAATTGTGGGTAATAAATCCAGGGGAATTTCCCTGGGACGTTAAAACCAAAACGTTATTTTTTTCTAAAAATTTAGCATTTTGGGGTCATAGCGCTTGAACGGCTGCTACAATTTAAATCACATTTGGTGGAATGTAAGTGCATTAAGCAAGCATGTATAACGAACCAGTTTAACTGTATGCATTGTACTGTCTCAACTTGCAATATAACAATAAAGACACCCTTTGTAAGTAGTCGGATTGCGAGTTATTAGAGTTTTGGCTAAGGCCTATTAGTTGGAGAACCGCATGCCAGATTTAGCTCCAGCAATAGGCGCAAATACCAGCCTGAACAAAGCAAAAAATGAAGATCTCAAAAGCACTGACATCTCCAACAAGGAGTCGACAAATTAGATTAAAACTTTAGGAATTGTTAGACAACATGACCCACATATGTAAAAACATAAACTTATCTACTTAACCCTATGGAATTCCCTGAAACCATTAAAAACTAAATCGGGATGTTTTGGGAATTTAGCTTCATTTCACTATAGCGCTTAAAAAGAAGCTTTAATTTAAAACATATGTGGTGAAATGTTCGTAAATTCAAGACGATTAACCTTTTTTCAACTACACATGGAAAAGAAGTTTGGTTTGATAACTATGGGACCCATGCGTTTATGCTTGCAGAAACAAAATACATTCTCGGTGTATAAAATACAAAGTGTGGTTAGGGAACCTGTAGTATGAATATATGGCATACAACATGTGTTTTACAAATAGTGATGGTTAAACACGTGGTTGACATTCTTTAGTTATATTCGGATTTTGTTTTAAATAGCAATATTTACCTGTGGGGTTCTTTGCATTCATCTCCAGTTGTCGCAATGATATCAAATCCAATGTAAGCATAAAAACATGTCGCAGCTCCTCTCAGAACCTGATTATTAGCGAATAATATTATTTAAATTGGTGAAAATATACCATGTATTTAAAATTGGGTTTCTAATATGTTTCGGGTCACATGCAGGACGGTGGTTAAGTTTTAGTCAGACTCTTTTCTTTGGCACAGATTAAACAGATTGTGTATTTATAAAAGTTATATTATCACCAATTTTCTCTTTTCTCTTGGGACATTTAACAATGCACTTCATAGAGACAGATTTGATAAATACAGAGCTCTATAACGTGAATACTGACCCCAGACCATCCATGAGGAAAGAAGCCTCCGTATTTTCTCCAATTTTCTACATCAGCAAAGCATATCCCTGCTATTATAATGAACAACCACACAAGGATATTAACCACATTGAGTGCGTTGTTGAAGATTACAGAATTGCGAACTCCGGCAGCGATTACCGCCGTCATAACAAGTACAATGAACAATGCAATGAAGTCAGGGTATGAGTTCGGATTGTCGTGGCCAGCTAAAATATTTTATTTAAAAATCGTGAAAGACGGCATGAGTTGCGAATGATTGCTGCTGTCCTAGAGCAAATATTGCCCAGTTTAAAAACGCCATTACCAGAGTACAATATATATTGTATTCCGTGCGGGAATATCGACTAAAAAAAGTCTTATTTGATTCTGCTACAGCAATGTGTTTTAAAGAGAGTGTGGTGTATTTTAGTTTACATTTCAGGCGGTGACGACAAGGGCCATATACAACCTTTGTTTCTTAATTATTTTATTTATGAGTGATAACGCTAAAGGCTTTCTAAAACAAAACTTATTATTAAGTTAAACAAAATGCAACATCCGAACCAACACTCACCAATGCTGGGTAATTTTCCTATATGTAGCACCATCCAATGGCCAATAGTTTGATTTGACAGTGAATCGATCATACTGCTGATTGCACTTGCTCCTGATGCTATTAAAATTGTATTTGCAAGCATATAATAAATTAATACAACAATTTAACCTTAAGACAACAAGTTCAGTAACACTGTGTTTTTATATTTTTGGGTGAAACAATATCCTATAATCATTGATATCAACATGCGTGAGTAAACGAGAGTCGTCAGTAAACAATGCACGAAAATAGGATTGGCGGGCTGCTAGAGGGCGTAATTGCCCTTTTAAAATACTTTTATGGTGTCCATACAGCATCTGTGTCTTGGCCAAGGACATAGTCTCGCAATAAGGGATCATGGTTAAGATCAAAACAAGCACTTGACAGACCAGGACTCCGACATCATGCTTAAGCAATCGGACAAAAATACTGCATTATTATTATATTTTTGCTTTAGTCTTTTTTTACAGTAATAACTTGAAATGGTATAAAAACCATTCAAACCATAAGGTTAAAAACGTTAAGTTTCTGCTAGAGTTTAACATAGTTTTAAACCAAATTTTATATTTATACTCTGTTATGCGCCCGCCTTGATATCCGGTGTGAGTTGGTGTGGGTGTACAGCAAGCCCCAAGTGACTTTAAAAAAATGGACACTTCACCATCCAAGAAAATATATCGTTACATTCATGACAGCATAATACCTGTCCCTATAAGATATTCCAGCACAAGATTCCAACCAATAAAAAACGCAGTAAATTCTCCAATCGTGACGTAACTGTAAGTGTAAGCAGAACCTGATGTTTTTGGTACTCGGACACCAAACTCAGCATAGCACATTCCTGGAAGTATGACAGCCGTTAAAAAGTTGCATCTCCGAAGAGGTACACCACATACACCTACATCTCCATACTATGTTGCACAGCTCTAAAGGAAGATCGAGAAATAATATTTAGTATACTTTCTATTTGCTTGTCTATTTAAAATTATGTTAATTTCGGAATAACAAACATGGTTACTTCAGTTGATAGTTTTGTGTTGTTGTTATTCATCCCCTTTCATATAGAATGTTTTGCTTCTAATCTCAGCAGTTAAGCGCCAATCCTAATTTTCATAACGTTTTAACATGACAAAAAGGGACTTAGGTGTCAATTGAAGAGGTGGTTTGGTCGGCTAATTTAAGCACGCGGGCTAAATTCAGGTAATTGAAATAATGTTTTAATAAACAAGGCAATAACGACTTACCTGAAAGCAGAGAAACGAGACCAGCAATAATAAAGGAGAAGACAACGCCAGGCCCAGCTATTTCATGAGCCACCATTCCGGAAACTACGTACATACCAGTACCCCCACAACTACCAACACCAAGTGACGTTAGATCTAATGTCGTCAGACATTTAGGTAGTTTAGTAGAAGTGACCGATTTTCGTCTGTCATCCCGCATCGCCTCGATAGGCCGCTTTCTGTTCAAAGCATTTGTAAAGTTCTTGGCATTGTGTATTTTTAATATCTCATAATGTTTTAATATTACAGTTGAAACAATAAAATAGAACGGTGATTTCGATTTTTTGCCATTAGTTCTATCTGCAAATGACATAAAGAATGAAAACACGTCATATACACACCTCTCCATACGGGCCGCCATCCGATTGTAGGATTCTTTTATTGACTTCCATCCCCATTTTTTTGAAGTTGCACTAAACATCTTACTTTCTAGAACACTCCAAGATAAATGAATTTTGGAAATTAACACAAATAGTTTAAAACATCCTACTTGTTACAATACATTATAAATTGAAGCTGACTGTGCGATCAGGACAAAATAAATTCCCTACATATACAATTTTGGTATATATTTCTATTATATAAATGCTTTGTTAATTAGCTTACACAGACATTGTGAATTAGCTTTCCCATAACTAATTCTCACGACTTGTCAAATGTCATTTTAAACTTTTTATAGTGAAGAAATTGATACCTTGCGCTTTTTACAAATGATATCTTACTTCAAAAGGCGCTCCCCCTTGCTAACATCATTTGCTCTGTGACATTATAGAACCATCGACCGATTTGGATTTTCGATAATTATTATTGATCCTTTCCCTGGCCGTTCTAAATACCACATACTCTTCTCAAACAAACCAATTCATTGGGTATGTACAATTTATTGGGTATGTACAATTCATTGGATATGTACAATTCTAAAACAAGAATACGTAATTTGGTGTTGTTTAACTATGACGTCATAAAACGTTTTCTTCTTAATAACTAACCTCGATTGTTTTGCAAAAAATATTTTATTAGTTATTTAATTGCAGTAAATAAAGTGATATATATTCTGTTTTAAATAAGAAAAATCTGAAACGACAATGCAAAATTTAAAACTGGCCGAGCTAATTAACAGAGACGACCTGTCAAGTATAAACTACGAATATTATTTGAACAAGTTGTACGTGAAATTGGCAATGGTTACAGTAAACAGCTTTTGCAAATATAGACGTTAGGAAATAAATCTATCTCGCTTTTAAATATGCAGATTGTCACGTGTTTAAAGTTAAATATATTTCGAAAGACAATTATAAAATTCTAGATGTCGTAATTTTTTTTCTTTATCGAAATTATTTACAACGGTATGGAAGAAACTATTAGCAAAATTTATCGATTAACAGCATTCTCTTGGCTGTAATCTCGCAGGATACAATTTCATTTAATCTCACAACCCTTTTCAGATAATTCCCCATGGTATATTGACACACACTTCGATCTATTTTCCAATATTCAATTAGAATCGTTTCATTGCTCCTATTTCTACTCAACAAAGTAACTAGCATAGAGTAGGCTTAATTTAATTAATTAAGATTTTTTACGCTTATTATTTATTTTTACAGCTACCAAAATTTAAAAAAACTTGTCGCAGCAATTGAAAATTCAATATGAACGTCCTGATTTTTTAATACGATATTATTAAAAACAGGCGTACCAGACATGTTATACTCAGTATAATCTCTTAAGTACATCGGAGTAATGAAAATAAATAGCAAGACAGCCGGTTTGCATGGATTATAGTTGTAATTAAAATGGTTTCTCTGGTCAATTTATGTATATATGTTCATGCTTTACAGAACTAGTCGAATCTAAATTAATAAGCCCTTAAATTAACTGAGTAACCGATACTTTTTAAATATTTTATCTCGCAATACATACGATCAGATCACACAGGTAAATAATATAAGTAGTATGGAAGCAAATAACAAAAGAAATGTTCATGGCGGAAATCGATTGTCCGTTACAATATTATTTAACAGTAATGGATATTAGTATTTCGATGTTGCTTAGTCTTACATTATCCTCACGTCCTTAAAGTCATATACACGTAGTTATGTAAGATGTGTCAATACAATTTCGTTATACACATATAATATAGGATTATAGGTGGTCAAAAATCTTAATGTTAAAACAACAAAGTTAAGCCTTGCGTCATACAAGTATTAAAAATTGAGAATATAACTGAGGCTTAACCTTTGTTCTTCCTTTCAAACAACACACCCTGCGTAAATTAGAAACCTTGGCATACCTGTACCAATAACGCTTAGAACTAAAACGGTCACCATCTGCAAAGTAAGACGAAGAATGGACGAGTTGCGCATCAATAATTCAGTAGCAGCTAGTGTTCAGCGAGAGCCAGGTTTCTTAAAAAATCAATTTGGATTTTACAATTATAACCTTTCTATAGAATGAGACATTCCTTATTTTGCACTATAAAATAAAAATTTGATGCCACAGTATTTTAATAACAGAAGGTCAGTATTTAGTGGAAACCTCATTGAACGATAAAACTTCCCGTTGTACTACGTCCTGCAATTACTGCTCCCTGAAAAAACAGAATAAGCTAATACACACAACGCATGCAATGTCTTCTTGATATCGACAATACACAGTACATCCAAAGTACCCAGATTACCAACCCTGTGTACAGAGGGCACAGGTTCTACCCAGAGCACATACCTCCCACAAAAATTATCCAGCGAACTGATTTTATCAGGTTAAACTAGGCGAACCAGGTGACCCTATGAACGGCGGGTGGTATAGAACGCCTCACCAACCACTTTTAGTGGTGATCTTTAATCACGTGGCACCAAGCTTCAAACTTTTGTTAATAAGGTAAGACTTAACCAAATCACATATTCTGATTCTTTAAATTTAAGCTTTGATCTGCAACCCCAAGTGCAATTTTTGTTCATAAAATTTTACGCTGCTTGTACCCTTACATACATTAGAAACTTTTCCCACAATACAGTAATGGTACACTTCTTCTGAAGCCTTCTCTTTATTTCACGGGTCACTACCGCACACTTTTCTTTGAGGCTCATGTGTATTTAAAAATGTTATCCCTATCTTTAACGACGCGTTTGGTATGGCGACCATGATAGGCTATGGCTATTCCTAAAGTAAATAAATGGAATACACACTGTAATTTGTTTTCTTTCAAAAAATAAACTGAACTAAATTTAATATTCTAGCTTTAAATTTTTCTAAAAATATTTTAAAACTCAATGCATTATGCTCCGAAATCTATTTTTGTTAGATTTATTTATACAAACCGCATTAATTCGTTTGATTTATTTACGGTGGTTCGTATTTGATACTTTCGCAGAACTCGATCTCAACTACAGTATGGGATGGGATATTCAATGAATAAACGTGACAGCATTATTACACACTAACCAACAAATAACCAGCCCGGATCATCTGGTTACCAGAACAATATTGCAGTGTGCTGTGTACGACGTACCCTGCCTACCTATTTTGCAACCCTTTATAGAACTTCTGTACACGTTTTGGTCGTCTTTGCTATACTGATGCTAAAATCTTAAATAAAAATTTCTTTTGGCAGCTTTTTGCAATGTTTTATTTTAATCTTGTATACACATTAGTAAAATATATTTTACAAAATAGTTATTTAACAGAGAGTTCCATTTCCTTTATCCAGTTATCGATTCTTTTCTTTAAGTTGGTCTCTATAAATAAATGAAATGTTTAAAATTAGACAAAAACATAAATTTTGTACTATTTTTACAGTTTTTAAGTAGATAAACACCTACCTGGTTCTTGTATGAAAATACAATTTATATCGACCGATTAGTCTGGCTGTTTAGTGCAACGCCTTTTAACCGAAAGGTTGTAGGTTCCAAACTATTCGCTAACGAGTCGGTTGTCTCCTTGAGCATGGCGGCACTTATTGGACATTGCCTAAACCCAGCTTAATATTGGGTTCTATCAAATTGAAGACGCGTGTCTATCATACACAACACACTGCAATAGCTCTGGGAACCCGACAGTGGGTGCGAGGTGATCTGACGATTGCTCGTGTGGTAACCCCCTTGGTTTTCCCATTCACTGGGAGAAACATAAATGTCTTATCCTACCCTATCCTATAAGAAACAACACATCAATCTCACACCAAATATTTACCAACTCGCTCGGTTCAAGTAGGGTAATTAGGTAGTTTGTTATTATTATTAAAAAAACTATATTGTTGTATTCGAGAAGTGAAAAAGTTCCATTTATTTCTCCTAAACTAAATACCGGGTTTAAGCATATCTTCTGTGAGCTCCTGCCGGTTGAATGGATCGGTTGATGAATTGAGCAAATGGCGTAGTATTATACTGCGGTCCATCACTGTGCCACTAGTTGGTAACAGTACCGGGTCCCTCATCAAGGTGTCCATCAGTGGGTCTGACATCAAGTAGGATAGTATATTCATGTATATCCCAGTGAATGGGAAAACCAAGGGGGTTAACAAATGAAAATCATTAGATCACCTCGCGCCCACCATCGGTTTACCAGAGCTATTGCAGTGTGTTGTGTATGATACAGACGTTCCTTAAATTTAGTAGAACCCATTAATCTGCTGGGTTTGTGCAATGTCCATTAAGTGCCTTGCTTAAGCACACAACCGACTTTTTGGGTGACAGTAGGACTAGTTACTGAGAGCTAACTGGCTCGACGATTCATTAAACCAGTAACAAAAAGATATCCAGTAAGCACAACAATTAATAGTCGCGCAAAATTACCAAATTTGTAGCTTTAACCAACAGCCCATTTTAGTTCTAACCTTTAAATTCATCAGGAATTTCCCCATAATCCACCTCAGCTTTGTTAAGTTTGATACGACATTCTTCCACTCTACGTGCAAGATCCTTGAAGTGCTCAATATCCATCTGTAGTTGAGATACATAATAGTCCAGTTAAATAACCAGGATGCACCAAATTGGTTATGAAATTACTGGCTAAAAATCAAGATGTGGCATCTCTGGACGGCGTAATAATAATATGTTATTAAATCAGCCAAGTATTTTAAAAACATGCTGCTGCTTGTAATCCTACCTTGAAAACTGTCAACCCCTACAGTATGAACTTTTGATTGTAACGCCAGTTATAAGTTAAACAAGTGTCTATGTGGCAGTAAGTGGTACATAGAAACTAACATAACACAACGTCCACTGGTATGTTATACAGTGATGGGACCAAATGCAACTTATCTGATTCTGCCACATTAGGCCCAGCAAGTTCATATGCCAAAGAAAAGATAACACTATTAAATATCTGTTGTCTAAGAAACAAGCAATAGAAAATTACTTTTGGTTTAAACACTTGAACCACTTTTATCCCCTGAATTGCCGATAATCCTGGTCATAGTGATTTAAAAGTATAATTAAAACAAATTTATAAATATTATATTATATATAGCAGTAAATTTAAGTAATGAGCAATCTAACATTAAAAGAATGGAAGTTAAAAGTTGAAAAGTGGCACTTCAGATGTGTCTAGTTTTAATATTCTGCACAGTTCTTAAAGACAACGGCAAAACAATGATTTTTTTAGTAGACTGTCTTTTTGGAATAAAAAGTAGTAATTTATTGTTGGAGTCAAGCATAAAAAATCGATCAGTTAAATATTTTAAAGTTTTTATTTTAAAAATAGGTAAAAATAACCAAATTTGATTTTTCAATAAATACAAGCCAGCAGCAAAGAACATTTCCCTTTTTCATTTTTATCATAGATTTCTACATTTATGTCGTTTGTCACATAAAATGCCAGCAAGTGGTATAGGTTTTGCCTTAAACGTACATTGTTTTTGGTAGCAAAAAGAAAATTTACAAATTATTGTAAGTTGTCTTAAAAATTGGGTTGATGTGCTTACCGAAGTTTTGATAGTAGACTTTTCCATCCTGGCCACCGCTGTATCATATAATTCTTTACGATAGGATCTCTGTAATGTATGGTGTGTTAAAGTAAGATTGAAACTTGGGCATCAGTTACAGAACAGAAAAGAATTATATGTCAGTCACAAAACAAAGCATGTTTCAAATTCTATCACCTATTTTAATTTGAACATATAGAAATAAAAATAATCCACTTTAGTCTTATAAAAATAGTTGCTTACCTCATCATTTGCTAGACATGCAATAAACTCAGGGCAGTCAAGGTGGAGGTAAAGGTCAGTCAAAAGTTCAACCAATTTCTTTGGTTCAAACCCGTACTTTTCTGGTTTCTTTACTTTCAAATTTTTACACTTTGGTCCACATAGTTGCTGCAGGTTCAAATTCAACATGGCTGCCAATCTGTCTGCTAATTCCTGTGAATTTCGATCGGATGAATCGTATGTGAAACTCAATGGTGTTATGTCAATCACGCCTTGACCAATACTGCCAACAAATCAAGAATCATTTATTTGTGTCAACACGTTTGGTGTGATATTTTTTAAACTACAACAACTATTTATGTTTAAAGTATGACCCTACCAAGAATATATATCCTTTATTCACTACAATAATGTAGTAGTTCATGAGACTTGATAAAAAGGTTGATATTAAAAAACCTACTACACAAGAATATTAAATCAGTGGAATCTAATCTAATAGGTTGTACAAGTAACACAAATGTATACACACACCATAACAGAAATAAATGTTAAAATAAATTGGATATCTGTAAGTGTAATAGTTTTCAGTGAACTAAAAATAAATGGATTCCATTTGCAATTCTTTAGCTTGGTCACCTCAAAACAATTGATGATTTTATAATTTTATATTTTTGAGTAAGAACATTTTGCATTCTTCTATTTGGATTTTGGGAAAAAAATGTATTACCGAGTCAATGGGTTTCTATTATTATGAAAAGGTCAACTGAGAACATTTCATAAAGTCAACTGAAAAGGTATCTATATTTTGGGTAAAAAAAACAGAAAAATGATTCAAATACTAGTATTTTTACCCTTTAGGTCTAAAATGTATTTATACTGATAAATTTTATAATATAAAGTAGTAAAGGTTATGTTTTTATAAGCTATTTAAAAAAACTATTTTAATACTATTTTAAAAACATGCTAACTAGGGAATTCCTCAAGAAATGGCTGAATATTTTTAAAGGATTTTGGAGATTTTTTCTTTGCCATAATCATAGATATGTAACCGGAATTAAGTAAGTAAATTACACTAACATATTTTAATGTTTTGTACTCTGAAAACAATGGTATATCGCTATTGAGATTATCAAATAAAATTTAGTGTAGTTTTGGATTATAACTATTTAAACAGGTAATATTCAATCGTTAGTAAATAAATCGTTTTCTCGGTTTAGCTGGTTCACGTTTAAAAACCATGTCTGTTCTCTTAAGAATTAATAGACATGTTTTGCAATATCATCAATTAACATGCACTATAAGCAAAGCAACAGTAAGGTATAGGGAGCTAAGTGGTTGTATTAAGTTATACGAACATGAGATACCAACACGACATAATGCCTAGATTTCTTAGATTTAAAGTTTGATAACTACGTTATACTTACCGGCTTAAGAAATGGTTTTTGGACCAATTTGGTAAGGTAATGCAACATATTTAATGTTTCATTGGTAAGAGTGAGATATGATTTACATTGCCTTTCATCTTGTTGCAGCTGCCGCTCTCTACTACTGCGTGTTTCCTGAACGATAACTTATGTTTAAAAATGTTGACTCTTGGCCGGATTGCAAAAGCAGTCACTGCATAAAGTTTTGATTTGGTTTCTGTCCCTATGTGAAGTCAATAACAATGACCACACTTTTATGAATGAAGCTTATATTAAAAAGTGTGTGCTTTGTAAGGTGGAACTACACTTGGATCAGTGCTCTGCAACCATTTTTTTCCCAAGGTACATTAGGAAACTTACTAAATTTGACGGCATATTGTAGTCAAAAATGTTAATAATGTTAAAAATAAGGTAATACACGCATTTGTTTTAATAACCACAATCACTGAATGTTTGTCTCAATATTGGAAGAACAACTCTAAAATCAATATTGGAAGAAAAAAGTTCTTTCAGACATGATGGGTTAGGCATGACGAAAACTTCCAATTATTACCAAACAAAAATATGAATCATTACAAATGTACAATGGGAGTTCTTCTGACAAGCCGTATACATTTGATATTATATTAGCAAAGTGTCTGATCGCAGTGATTTTTGAATTTGCTAACACTAAAATCGTTTTATTTGTTAATAACTATGTTTTTAAAAAAACATTATTTTCCTGTAAGTCACGGTACACTGGTAGCCGAGCACTGATCTAAATTGTTTATCTCTAATAAGTAGAGCATAGATTGATATCTTACAAAACTGATACCGGTATTTGTACCAGAGTTGTGTTTTGAATATTGGTGATCACTGCAAAGAAAAGGTTATATTCAGATTGTTTGATCTAGAAATAGGCAATTACAAGTTGGTATGATTATCCAGTTTGTATTGAATACTAAGCTGATTGATTGTGGCTATTAAAATTGGATCTTATAACTGATCATCAGTGACTTTGAAGAGTTGAGTTTATAACCATGTTGATTGAGTATACAAACACAATTACAAAATATAAAAATTTGGCTTGTATACAAACATTTAAATGTTGCCTTTTATATGTACAACAAAGTTTCATAAAAAATGTTAGTTGTAACCTGGTTAAGAGTTGCCCAAGCTTTTTCATCAGCCATAAGTTCCTGAGTTTCATGGATGCTCTTTAATGAATCTAAACTTTCATCAAGTAGGAAAGTTGTGTCATTGATCAACATGTTAACAAATCGAACAAACTCATTACCGGACCTAGAGAAATAAACCAACATGAATAATATCAAATGTAATCTGACTAAATATATCACCTCATTATCAATACACAGTAGGTTTTTGTTCATATGGAAAACAATTTTTGTTCATATGGAAATTCCTTTAATGTGTGTTGGATTCAGTGTTTATACAATGTGCTATACAAGTTCTCTTATGCTGGATTTATTATTAACACTTGTCTGCAGTTCTACCTGTCTGGAATATGGATATATTGTGAGACAAGTAAATATTTCGTGTTTTTTTATTATGACAGGTTCAAAGCTGTGAACGAAAATATATTTTTTCCATTCTTCTTGTGGTTGAATGATATGGTGTGCCTGTAAAGTGAACAGTGATCTACTCTTTGCAGTATTAAATTTCTTCTGACTTAAGAGATGGGTGTATTATCCAGAACTATGGTGCGAAGATATCGAAAATGTGCAAAACGCTGTCAAAGAATCATGGTAGAATTGGCGGTGATTAACTGTACTGAATTAATTGTTGGTATTACAAGAATCATAACCAATTTGCATTCAGTAAATAATTACGTAATCAGAATAAACGTGTCTCTCTAGCTTTTCTGGTTAAACTACATATAGACAGTTGGTTCCAAAGATATATTGCAGCACAATATTGAAATTTCCTCTCTAGAACATGTGGGAATTAATTTTAATTAGTTAAAGAAACAAACAATGTCTACTTCATTACCAGCGTTTTCCCTGTCAAATTATTCCCCAACTAATAGGCGATTTAAATCATCTCTGCTCTGATGCAGTAACACCCTGTGAAACTTAACAGTGTAGTTGGATAAGGTATGCCAAGCATGCTATGCAATTTGTAGCTACTGCTTGTATGGGATCGCTTGGCCGAAACAAAACTTAGTGGCTTGAAATATGGAATCCGTATAAAAGGTAGAACTTGGAAATTCATTCATGAATTTTTAAAGCTACATATGATAGAGAGCAACTTCTTTTAAATTTGGCTGTCATTCCGCATTAATATTTATAAATTTTAAAAAATGTGGCAATCGGCCTCTCGCTGCTGTCAGGATGAGGATAGTAGTGGAAAAATGTTGCATCAATGTGTATGCTTAAACATGACATTCCAATTGCAGTGAGGCAACAAAATGAACAAGAACTAGGTAAGTCAGGTAATCCTTAAAATTCTTAATAAAGTGTTGTTCTTCTTGTGTTCATTTTTAGTTTAAATCTATGCCTTTCTTTGGGAGCGTATACAGGGGGTTTATAAAAGTAGAGTAATAGGTTGAAATTTAAATAAAAGAGTCACCGGTTGGAATTTAAATAAAATTTTATGAAGCTTAAGAATAGCATGCTAACATTGTGCGGTAGTGCGATTTGTACTATGGCAACTACCTCTGATCCTTTTCTGACACCTGTCTTTGATAACATGTTACCTAAACAGCAACTTTGAGAATAAGTGAGGAACTTCAATATTGGACACCATCTAGCAAACCTTTACTTCTGCCGTTAAAATATGGCACAATTAATAAAATAAAAATATAAAAATGTACATAATTTATCAGGTTGTGTCAATGGTTGATATAATGATATTTTATATGTTACGGTATTCAAGTCATTAAAAGATAATAGTTGAAGTAAATAAAGTTAACATAATCTTTTCACTTGTATATTTACCATATTAAAGGTTTTGTTAAATAATGCCACCAAATTTATTCCATTAAACAGTTTTACAGTGTAAACCATGTTGCTAATAATAAAGTTGTGTAAAAGTGAGTGTACAATGTGCTATCTTCTATTGGGCTGAAAAGGTCTAGTTATTGCCACAAATCAGGTTTGGGAGTTATTTTTTATAAAGTTACCATCGATAATCATTATAGCTACTTAACTAATTTATTGTAAGGTTACCTATAAAATTTGTGTGCATAATAAATATGACAGTAATCAGACACTTTTTATCTGTCATTCATATGGAAGTTTTAAAAAATTGTGTGGGAATTTTTTTTTAGTACTTGTAGCGGATATTTTCTAATGTCTAATGCCCTGATTTTCTAATTACGACTAGGTACGGTAAAAAAGAGCGAGTTTTGTTTTAGTCTCAAGTCAATTCAACACTACAAGCTTTATTGTTAAACTTTCATTATCCCCAACGCTGAAGCATATCATCTTTGTCTTGTGCTGGCATGTTATCTCTAGGTAGGAACAAAAGTACAAAGGAAATAATGACATGCTGCTTTATATCGTCCAACTAAGGTCAGATACAAATAAAACAATTCAGCCGGGGATGAGTAGCAAAGGCAACCTACAGGCACTAGGTCGCGTCCTAGCAGGGTTTCTAAAGGAAACTTGGTAAAAGTCATTTTAAGTGGATAATAACTATTGTTGATTCAATTAGTTTAAATAATATTATGTTTTACAGATGTAAACAAGCCACATGAGATTTTATAAAAAAACAATTGGAAGTAGGAATGAGGTGCTAGCACAACAGTCATTAAAACAGGTCCGTATTTAATTTAATTATTAAGTATAGGTATAGCCACACACAAATCCAAAACCCAATTAAAATTTCGCACGGCAGGAAAATCTAAATCGAGATATGGATATACTACAATGCTACATACCTTGCATATGCAAATGTATGAAGTTTGTCGATTTGTAATTTGTGTATGCTAATTTTATTGTTGATTGGGAATTACACTGTAACACTGTACTATTGCATAATCACCATTATGTTTGTTATTTTTTGCTTAACATATCCTTTGCGACGTTGCCCTAATCAACATTTTTTCCGACACTTTTTTACATTAACCCCGAAAAGTCAAACCTAGATCCGAGGAGTTAATTTATCTTGTAGTTGGGAATATTTTATTTATACAAACGAAACACTTGTATCAGGCATATAAACGACTCATAATTTATTGTAACAGTGACCTGAGTTCCTCTGCAATGCTGTCCTGATATAGAGGGTTGTGCCACAAGCTCTTGAAGATAATGGAGATGTAATACCTGATGCTGAATTTATCATAGAACTCATTACTTGATCCAGTGCTCTCAATATCTGTTATTTTATGTATTGTTATTGAGGTGTGATATAAAAATGTAGTAATTTTTATAACTAATACATAGACTTGATGGTTAATTAATTCATTTATATATCCATGGGTGATAGAAAAGTAATTATACTTCCACACGGAACCTTTAACGATGCTAAAGTCTGTAAGTCTTACAAACAATGTTCAATAACCAAATATGTGTTATTAAGTGCCACTCAATTGACACAATATCAAAAGAGGTCACAAAAAACATAAACTATTAACACCCAACAATGTGCAAAGAAATGTAACACCAAACTAAAATTACCAGTATAAAACTTCATGAGTGCAGGAGCTAGAAATTGGGCAGCAAGCGGGTTTCCTTCTATGTTCTCATACAAAGATTGTGTGTATGGTTGTATGGATGGGTTAAGCATGAACAAAACCTGTGGCACATTACACAAAACATTTATACATTTAACATAATTAACTAGTTGACTACCTTTAATTACAATGGAGGCCATTTATTTATAATGGTTAGGTAGTTAACACATAAGAGTTTCTCACATTTTTCTGGTAAGTTTAACAAAATTATTCTACCATTTTATGCTGACCTCAACAAGTCTGGCTACCAAGTAGGGATTGTTGAAATAATGTGGTGCACAAATAAAAACAATAAGGAATATGGACAAGTCCTTGGTTGGTTGCTCCTCCAAAACTGATGGATTATGTCTGCAAACATGGATATTAGTCCAAATACAATTTTTTTTTCAATCATAACAATAGAATATTTTTTTTATTTGGGCTCATCATTTTTGGTAGTTATGGCAAACATATAAAGTGTTCTGAATTGAATTTTGCAAAACAATAGGATTCCTTCACCACCATAATTCAATGATAAGACTTACTGTATGACAAAAAGCAAGAAGTCAGCAATGTCATGTACATAGAATTCTGGTAGCATCGCAAATACATCAGGAATGGCCTGCGATAGTGGTAGGCGCGGTCTGTGGAACCATGATCGGTGTGACAAATTAATCAACCGTAATTAAGCAGAAGCACAGGTAAGTACTCATAAAATATAAAATGATGAATAATTTTAGATGCTTTTTTCTTTGACAATCCATATCATATGAAATTAACACTTACATTTCAGTTTGAAATAACTTGTTTAGAGTATAATTTTATTATAATCCACCCAAAAGTTTTTTTCGAATAGGAACTTAATTAAAGTAAAAATTGTATTTTATTGTAAAAACAACAGTCAGACTGACTAAAGTTCTTGGAATTAAGTCATACTGTGTCAACTACAATATTTTAACCAAACACTATTTAAATACATTTTTTTAAAGAAACTACACACAAAGAACACTTACTCCCCCTCTGGAAAGATGATACAGAACAAATACTTTGCAAAAGCCGAATAATACTCCACACATTGAGTTAATAAAGTGTCGTCAATAATACCAATATTGAAACATGTTCGATGCCGTAAGTAATTCTGCAGAATAGGTATATAAATAAACTTGTATTTTAGACATGGTGTAAAAGTGCACCATGGCATATGATAAAGTATGCATATTATTATGTTGTTTTAAACAAAATTGTATTTATTGTAAGTAAAGTTTGTTTTCCTGGTACACTTTTCAGTGTTTAAGCATATAAAAATTTCAACTAAATTAAGGAATTATTGAAATGAAGATTTTTAATGATTTAAATTAATTAAAATCACAATTCAAATTTAATACATAATCACAATACTTATGGTTTACAACAGCAACCAAACAATAGTGTTTATTATAATTTATAATGACAGGTAAACAATGGTAAAAGTGATAAATCAGGTTTGAACTAATTTAATACTGATAGAATAGGAAAAAAAGGAGAAGAAATAAAATAAATGAAAATTCAAGATACAAAAATAAGAACTTACGGCCAACTGCTGCTTGTACTTTTTTAATATAAGACTGGTACGAGCTTCTTGGGGAGTTCCAGCCCATTTCTCCTTCGTGGATTCCAGTTCATCAACCAATCTGTACATAGATTAAGTTTAAATATAATCAAAATAGCAGAAAGGTGATTAAAGAAATGAGGCAGCTGCGTAAGGGCCTATAATTTAGTAATATACTTGATGCTTCAAATGCTGTTCTGTTACTGTTGGTTCAAAACGAAACACATTGATTTCATCTTACATATTATATATTCTACCCACTTGGAAACCACAATTTTATCAATAAGTTTCGGGTATTTTGCAGACTATAATTCATACTGTATCGTCAGTGGTAAACTAATTAATATGCTGCTATTTACTTGGCCTGTATTAAATGGAATAAAATGAGGCCTGTTTTACTTGGAAGTTGGTAAAAAAAGTTAAATAAAAAAAATACTGTCTGTTCTAAATTTTATTTTATTCAATGTTTCCATTTTATTAGCGAGTATATAATTTTTCACTAAATCTGCATATTTATCTTCTATCATTTTCATTTAGTTTCATTTATCTTTAATCATGTGTTTTATATCACATAAACATAATTAAGACTATTTTTAATGTCGTGTTCAAATAAAGAAAGAACCGAATATTGCACCTGATGAATAGCCAAAATGTCTAAAATTAAAGTGGACAAATAAATACATAACATTAGGGTTATTATTGTAAACAAAAAGCAGATGTGGCAAATACAGTTCAAACAATTACATGTATTTTATGAGTGTACATTTTAGTACATGATATAAAAGAGTTTAATTTAGGTAAAAAATAATTTAGACATAAAGGAAACAGGTCGTAATGGGGATTGTTACTTCAAGAGGTATCAAAGTTTATTATGTGTAACAATGTAAACTCTGAATTAACAGCAAGAATGTATAAAGTAAAACTTGTTTTAATATTTTTTTTAATTTCCTTCTTTGCTGTTTGACATGCACTTAACAATTTAGTTGATTATGATAATAAGTTCAAAACTGATTTCATCAGTTAGGTTTAGTATAGTTATTACAAAGAAAAGCATGATAAAATTCCAAGGTTTTTAGGTTTATTTTTTCCTAAAGTATTTATAAACTTATTTTTACAAATTCTGTACTAAAATAATATTAAATAGATGAATACCAGAATATTATTTAGGAGTTTTTATCATCTGGACAACTTTTTAATGTTGTACTGCTAGCAATATTACACTTATATACGCAGAAAAAATGGGAAGTCCAAATAATTAATATTGTGACATAGTTAATTGATATACATTTATATATTTTTTTACCAAAAAATGGCAATTCTTATAACCAAATTTTAATGCACATGGCTTATTTTTATCATGCTCACAATATAACATATCATATAACATATCATATAACATTTTGTTACCATACTCATAATAACATAACGTAACCACCTACGATTGCAACTCTTGTACAGCTCTCAACTTTCTAGTGAACAACCTGATAGTGGGTTGGATAGAGAGGTGATGTGCATGCATTGTAAGAAAGAAGATTTCAGTGAGAAACTTTGGATTTCCATGAGACCATGAACCTGAACATAAATTAGTGACTTCTTTGTATCAAGTATAAACTCGTAAAAGTAAAGTAAGTAATAAAAATAAAATATGATTGGGTTGTGCCTAAATAGATGTAAAAAAGTGAGCCATGTAAAATATTTGTCATTGACCCAACTTTCAGAAAATAACCGGCATTAGTCTTAACGGTAAAACCATACAGTCTCCAGATTTGATCCAAAGACACTCCTTAAAACAGTGCATGGAATCAACGAATTTAACTGGATCATGCAAATAAAAGTAAAATAAAATAATACACTTAACAATAGTTCTGCAAACCCAAATGTTAAGCATTCAAGTCGTACACTTATGCCTGGATTTTAATGCCTTTCATTGTACAACCTGTGTGGTTGATATAAATATCTTGTTTGTAATCACAAAGTTCGTCAATGTATTAACTGTAAGCGCTATAAAACTATTTTTTGGTTTTTATAATAGCTAAATATCTGTGATACTATTTCAATATAATAATTATTTAAATTTTAAAAGAAATAAGTTATGGACAAATTACAAAAAATAACCTTTGTTATTTTCTCTCCACGATTTTGCTTCATCCCTAGTTGATTTTAAACGAGTTTGGTCCAGTATATCAACCTTGCTTGTTGTGTAAAATATATAAAGTGGGTCTACCTGTGGTAAAATATAGTATTTTGGGTAAAACAATAAGTGGAATTAAATGACAGGTGACAAAAGAATAATACATTTGAGATAAGGAACATTTTCACCTTGTTCCCAGAGGTTAGGTAAAGGTTAATGACTTCTGTGATGGCATTTTATCGCGTCAATTGAAAGAACTATATCTTTTAAAATAATACAAATAAAAATAAACTATGGATTACTAATGTTTAAGGGATGGAGATATTAATATTACAAGACTGTGTTGGTAATAAATTAGCACTTGTGCTGATTAAGACCATTTTGGCGCAACCATGGACATAAATATATGG
>CH001610.1:0-11244 GCA_000149265.1 Ciona savignyi | reverse complement strand
CAACCAAACAGCAATAAAATGGGGTCTTGTACACAACCAAACAGCAATAAAATAGGGCTTGTACACAACCAAACAGCAATAAAATGGGGTCTTGTGCACAACCAAACAGCAATAAAATGCGGTCTTGTGCACAACCAAACAGCAATAAAATGGGGTTTTGTACATAACAAAACAAGCAATAAAATGGAGTCTTGTACACAACCAAACAGCAATAAAATGGAGTCTTGTACACAACCAAACAGCAATAAAATGGAGTCTTGTACATAACAAAACAAGCAATAAAATGGAGTCTTGTACACAACCAAACAGCAATAAAATGGAGTCTTGTACACAACCAAAAAGCAATATAATGGGGTCTTGTACACAACCAAAAAGCAATATAATGGGGTCTTTGTACCCAACCAAACAGCAATATAATGGGGTCTTGTACACAACCAAACAGCAATATATTGGGGTCTTGTACACAACCTTCAGCAATATATTGGGGTCTTGTACACAACCAAACAGCAATATAATGGGGTCTTGTACACAACCAAACAAGCAATAAAATTGGGTCTTGTATACAACCAGACAAGCAATAAAAGGGGGTCTTGTACACAACCAGACAAGCAATAAAAGGTGGTCTTGTACACAACCAAACAGCAATATAATGGAGTCTCGTACACAACCAAACAGCAATAAAATGGGGTCTTGTACACAACCAGACAAGCAATAAAATGGGTTCTTGTACACAACCAAACAGCAATAAAATGGGGTCTTGTGCACAACCAAACAGCAATATAATGGGGTCTTGTACACAACCAAACAGCAATAAAATGGGGTCTTGTACACAACCAAACAGCAATATAATGGGGTCTTGTACACAACCAAACAGCAATATAATGGGGTCTTGTACACAACCAAACAGCAATAAAATTGGGTCTTGTGACAACCAAACAGCAATAAAATGGGGTCTTGTGCACAACCAAATAGCAATAAAATGGGGTCTTGTACACAACCAAACAGCAATAAAATGGGGTCTTGTACACAACCAAACAGCAATAAAATAGAGCTTGTACACAACCAAACAGCAATAAAATGGGGTCTTGTGCACAACCAAACAGCAATAAAATGGGGTCTTGTACATAACAAAACAAGCAATAAAATGGAGTCTTGTACACAACCAAACAACAATAAAATGGAGTCTTGTACACAACCAAACAGCAATAAAATGGAGTCTTGTACATAACAAAACAAGCAATAAAACGGAGTCTTGTACACAACCAAACAGCAATAAAATGGAGTCTTGTACACAACCTAACGGCAATCAAATGGGGTCTTGTACACAACCAAACAGCAATATAATGGGGTCTTTGTACACAACCAAACAGCAATATAATGGGGTCTTGTACACAACCAAACAGCAATATAATGGGGTCTTGTACACAACCAAACAAGCAATAAAATGGGGTCTTGTATACAACCAGACAAGCAATAAAAGGGGGTCTTGTACACAACCAGACAAGCAATAAAAGGCGGTCTTGTACACAACCAAACAGCAATATAATGGAGTCTTGTACACAACCAAACAGCAATAAAATGGGGTCTTGTACACAACTAGACAAGCAATAAAATGGGGTCTTGTATACAACCAAACAAGCAATAAAAAGGGGTCTTGTATACAACCAGACAAGCAATAAAAGGGGGTCTTGTATAAAACCAGACAAGCAATAAAATGGGGTCTTGTACACAACCAAACAGCAATAAAATGGGGTCTTGTACACAACCAAACAGCAATAAAATGGGGTATTGTGCATAACCAGACAAGCAATAAAATGGGTTCTTTAACACAACCAAACAGCAATATAATGGGGTCTTGTACACAACCAAACAGCAATATAATGGGGTCTTGTACACAACCAAACAAGCAATATAATGGGGTCTTGTACACAACCAAACAAGCAATAAAATGGGGTCTTGTGTACAACCAGACAAGCAATAAAAGGGGGTCTTGTACACAACCAGACAAGCAATAAAAGGCGGTCTTGTACACAACCAAACAGCAATAAAATGGGGTCTTGTACACAACCAAACAGCAATAAAATGGGGTATTGTGCACAACCAGACAATCAATAAAATGGGTTCTTTAACACAACCAAACCAGCAATATAATGGGGTCTTGTACACAACCAAACACGCAATATAATGGGGTCTTGTACACAACCAAACAAGCAATAAAATGGGGTCTTGTACACAACCAGACAAGCAATAAAATAGGGTATTCAAGCACAACCAAACAGCAATAATATGGGGTCTTGTACATAACCAGACAAGCAACAAAATGGGGTATTTGCATAACCAAACAGCAATAATACGGGTTCTTGTACACAACTGAACAAGCAATAAAGTGGGGTCTTGTGCTTAACCAAACAGCAATAAAATGCAGTGTGTGCAATGTGCAAATATACAGGGAATAAATTAAGATCAAGTCTACAACCTAAGATTTTTAAACTTGGGTTTTCGTTTAAGTCGATGTCCATCTGCACTGCATATTTTCTTTGGTGTTAATATCAATTCGGAATCAGATCTGATGTCAATATAATTCTGTTTCGGAGAACCTGCATTGTATTATTTGATTATTCATATTCATGCAATCATGCATTTATAATTCTTACTTTGGTTCACATTATAAAAGTGGAAGTAGACAATAGATGTAAACATTCTAAACAAATGTCATATCACCCAATTTTACCGGTATTTGTGCTTAAACAGACATTTTAAGAGTGAAATCTTGCTACATTTTATATTTCATTCTAAAATAAATTTTCTCTATTTTAATGGCATACTAGTATTTATTTAACAATGTATAAAACCAATATACTTGCAAAAACTGGATAACCTACAATATATTCCTTTATAAAGTTCATGGTCAATATTCTACAAATTCAGATAATGATAGCCTAGCGACATAAAAATACATACACATTCCAATTCTTTTCGCCAGATAAAAACAAACGATCATATGGCCAACGTGCTTTGCATGTATCTCAGATTGCAATTTCATCAAAACTTTAAATCCACTTTAATCCTCATGTTTTTAGATCTTTTAGCAAGTAGATGTCAATAATTTCATCATCTTCTAGAAATTGCACTCGGATGGACCTTGTAGTAACTGTTAAAACAAAATATTTCATAAAAATACAACATTGTTACTTGCGTAAGTGAAATAACTTAAGCATGAAACGTTGTATTCATGAACATAGCTAGTACAAAACTGATATTAGACTAGCATAGAATATTCAATCATGTAAATTTTATAATATTTACCACAGCATTCACTGTTACAAATATTATTATACCCTGGAAATGCTGTGCCAAGGCAGGAACGGTCGCATAAAACTAAATACTTTATATTTTTAACAAAATATTGAACAACTTAACAATTTATACCTCACCACTATATTAAACAGTATCATACCTCGAAGCATTAGATTCATGACAAGTTCGCAGTATAAATTACTGATCATTATTGATCAAAATTGAAAAAATGTATATCTACCAAAACTTCACCCAGTGTAAGTAAAGATCGGTCATATTTTCTAATTATTTTTTCATAATTAGTTTTCGTTATACTGCAGTCTTGTGCTAGCTGTTTGAACTGGTGTGTATTTACTTTAATTTTATCACCGTGTTTCCTTTGTTAGTGAGATTTGAACCCTGAAACTACCTTGTTGCAAACGCAACATTTGTAACCTCTGTACCGTTTATATATTCTCATTTTGTCCTCCTTTGCTTTTGTGTCGTACAAGAATATTTCTTTGGGGAGGTCCGGGTGATACTTCGTGTAGTGATGGGTCACATTAATAAATGGTATATTGCAGTTTTCCACTGGGCAGTCTCTAACTTTTCTTTTATTTCTGAAATAAAATTATGCAAGTAGATCACAAAAGCCAAGATTGCATAAAAATTACATAGTACAGTAATCATAGTCACCTTCTGGACCAGTGCCAATACAAATACCACTAAAAATTACCAAAAATCTTCAAACTATAATTAGCCTTGTGAACTGTGCCCATCACTTTTTACAGTTGACCAAAATATTTATTAACCTTCAATCTTAAACTTTACCTATATAGTTAAGTATATTGGTTTATACAGTTTAGATTCAAACCTTTGTTGTCTGGTTGTACAATGCATTTGGTATTTCTCATTTGTTCGCTCATGTTGAATTCTAAAACATAATAAAATATATGTTGGTGTAACTTAAATTAGAATAACACAAGACCAAGCCATAATGCAGAAATCCAAGCTTGGCATACATTGGTACCTATGTCTAAGCACTAATTAATTCAAGTTTAGTATCTAGAAAATCAAATGTAAACAACCACTGTTTGCAAACCACATTTATAATTGATCGTGCATACAGGCTTCTGCAACTCTACCACTGGGAGATTCCAACTCTGTTATTTATAAAAAAAATATTGCATCTATACCTGTTACAATGAGAAACGGAACTATGAGACTTTTTTCCATCTGCACTAAAATCGCTGTTCATGCATAAATAAAAATAATATATATATATATTGAAATATATACTGTGTTTGTATTTATTGAAAATTTATAAAAATGGGGGCTATTATATGGTGGTTGTTCTTTTTTAAAGACCACGCAGTTGACTTGCAGTAGGCCTAAGTGATGGTACGAGTAACGGTCGAGGCCTCGAGATCGTATCGACTTGGTATGATTTGTAGGTCTTGGCGTTGCTAACCGCAGCGCCGCTTTTCTAACGATTGTCGCGGTCTTCATTGCTTTGATCGGCGGTTTGACCTAGGGTTACGTTGACCTAGATTCAATACAGGACCACTAACGCACTCCCGCCAGCGTTTTTCCTATGTTCTTTTCTTTGATCGGTTAACCTTTATAAGAATCTAGGTTCTTGCACAGCCCTAATATACAATGTTATGGTCGAACAATAGGCAAACTTCTAATTGTAAAACTTTAGTTCCCATAATAGACGTAATATTTTGTTGAATTAATCGGCCAGTTCGTGCGGGCCACCGATGTTTTGACTAGTGCGACGTACGATAAGAATATAAGATAAACGTAAGATGACGGAAAGTGGCCTTATCTTGTGAAGACACCGGCCTTGCGGCAGCGCAAGATAACAATACACGTTATAAGCAGGTTGTTTTTATAACGCCGTGAGGTCGGCTTGCATCGTTACATCGAGTAGGAAAAAATTCCGATTTAATCGGTTAACCGGTTAACCGATTTATTTTTGGATCGGTTAATCGTTAAGATTTTTTATGCAATTGCACAGCCCTAATGATAAATGACAATGATTGCCTGTATTCTCCATTGACTTTTCATACAATTGATTAAGAGAGTTTGTCAAAAGTGACAGCATTCTGCATGTTTTCTAAGTACGTTTAGATTTCATTAGGTGTCACTCTAAGTGGTTTTGAACACCCTGTTAAATTAGGCAATTGTGATTTGTCATAATAGATATTTTTGATTATAAAATACTTCCACATTTAAAAACCTTAAAAACATGTTCTGGGTACTTTAATCTTTAAATAAGATAATAAAAAATAATGAAAATAGGCACATCGCCAATATGCTGAAAATACCTTTCACATCTCTTTTCTTTAAACTTGGATTGTCTGTGCCTAAAATATATCAAATCATTTTATAGCATGTAGGCAAAGTATATATATATGAACGACTCTAAAATGCCTTTAAAATTGGTAAGTTCTAATTGTCCGAAATTAAGGCAGTAGCTTTCTGCAGTACTACATATAATAAATATATGTTGTAAAATAGTAATTCCGAGTGGCCAAGTAGCTTAGTGCTTTGCCTTCCAGCCGAAAGGTTGAAGGATCTAAACCAGCCGCTAGCTAGACAATTGTGTTCTTAGGCAAGGCACTTAGCGGACATCGCCTAAACCCATTGAATTGATGGGTTCTACATTTCAAGAATATATAACACTGCAATGACCCGGTAACCCGACGGTGGGCGCGAGGTAAGCTGACGATTGCCTGTATGATAACTCTTGCGCGTTTTCATATTCACAGAAATAAAATATGAATATCCTATAAATAGTAGCAAATAAAAAGGGTGCAGTTCTATTTTAAGGAAATACAACACATATTTGGTTTAGTCGGTTGTGTCTTTGCGCAAGGCAATTAGCTGACATCCCCTGAACCCAGTGAATTATTAAATGGCCATAAACAGCAGCAGCGTCTCGATCATATACAATACACTGCAACTACTCAAGTAACCCGACGGTGGGCATGAGGTAATATGGCAATTGTCTGTGTTATAACGCTCCCTGTGATTTTCCATCTGCGGTAATAAACACGAGTATCCTGTCCTTATATGTGTAAAAGTGTAGCGAGCGAACTTGAATTCGCATGCAATTATGACGGCACATGAGGTATCTTTTATATTTCGCTTGGTAACACTCAGATAAGAATCACTGTTAGCCAGTCCCTTACTAATGTAAACCAGCTGCTGTGGCCTGCGCCCATGAAAACTCCCAGGCAGTCCTCGCATAACTAAACATTATCATGAAAACTCACCTTTCACTTTCTTCTGTTGAACTCATTTCTACGTTGTGTGAAATATAGGTTAAATACCAGTACGTACAAGTCTGCAAAAATAATAAAGTAATTTATTGCAATAGTAGAAGCTGTAACTTGATAACCGTATTTTATGGTTAATTTAAGCTTTCTTCGGAATGCTAGTTTCCTTCTAGTTCTAGCTTACATCGGAAAACTATTGCAACGTCAACGTTTATAGTTTAACCTTAATCAATTTGTTAGCTTTTGTCATCATATATGCAGCTAATGTTTAACATGAATCTAATATCTACACCAAGTTATACTGCCTATGTTAAATCATAAAAAGTTTGGCCATAAACGAAAATCCGTCTGTCATTACAAAATACAAACCAGGAACCACGAGGACAAAGGACATAACTAAAAGGCGGAAATGTGCAATTACGGAAATACGGAACTTTATACTGAACTTTAGCCCACTCTAACGACCGTGAGTGTAAAAGAACACGAAGGATTTTTTAACTAAAAACTAATCCACCTAAAGGCATTAGGATTTACGGAGTATTCTTAACCAGCTTTTCATTTAATTTCCGCATTTCCGTAGTTCCGTATTTTCGCCATTCGACATTAACTGGAACACGAGGAAGTAAAAACAGATCATAATGGTGCTTGTGTTTAAACAAGTACCAACGAAAAAGGAAAAAAATGTTTGTTTCTTCTCATTTACTTCTCTTTTTATCTCTTTTAAGTCTCACTTTCTTTCCCCCTTAACTTCATGTCGAAATTCCAACATTCAATTTCAATAGGTATTCTTCATTTCGTGAGCATTGTTTGCACGTGAAATGTTATTAACTTAAAAATATCATCCTAGATATTTCTTGTGAAATATAACAAAACAATGACATATTCTTAAACAAGATATAAATTGTACTAAACGGTTAAAAACTATTGTACAGTGCAGAACCTTTTCTTGCATGATCTTGCTATTCGAACGACAAATACTGGGGACAGTACAACACATAAACAATTAAGTTATTTACCTCCAGAATGAACTTCAATCGATAAAATCACTGCACCAAAAAAATAATGCCATCGCGACTTGAGTTTGCTGCCCCTATAAACATGTATAACAAAGAGTTTATCAGCACGACTTTTGTCTTTGTACGTCAAAAATACAATATGCTACAGATGACGAAAAGATTGGGTATGTGACTTTTGGATGTCGTGTAGGCTACTCGCGTTAATCGGTTGCCCTTGCAATGCAAATGATACACAGTTATTTAATGGGAACCAATTTACAAATGTGTTATCCAATTATTAACCAATTCGTATGCAATTGCTGCAACAAATCATCGATTTAGGTATATCAAAGCGGTTAGATATCAAACCAAAGCAAACATAAGAATTTGGCATGAAACAGCTTTGATATACCTAAATCAGTGCTTCTCAAATGGTGCGCCGCGGCACACTGGTGCGCCACAGGGGTTAACTAGGTGCGCCACACTTGCATTTCGTAAATTTACGACAGAGTGTGCATAGATAATAAACCACTAAATGGTTAGTGTCTAGTTCGTTATTTTCCATTATAACCTTTTTCGGTGATGAAATTATTTAAATTAAACGTTAAATTTTCAATATTTTTTCTAAATGTTTGAGTATTTAAAATATTGTTCTGACATCCCTTGCAAAGTGCGCCCGTTCGTTTCTTAATTGGTCTCGGGTGCGCCACGGGGTCAAAAAGATCGAGAACCACTGACCTAAATCAACGAATTGTTGTAGTAAATGCATGGAAATAGGTAGATGGTTGGTTAACACACTTGTAAACTTATATCCAAAAAATGAATCCTGTATTCCGTTTACTTTTCTAACGCGCGCCACCAAAGCACTCATACCACGTCTAATTAGCAATATGTTCGCTTTGGGTAGAGATGAAACATCTTTGATATATCTAAATGGACAATTAGTTGCAGTAAGTGCATGTAAATTAGTGAATGGTTGGGTAACACACTTGTTAACTTCTATCCAAAAAAAGGACCCTATATTCCGATTACTTTTCTAACGCGCGCCACTAACGCACTCATACCACGTCAAATTATCAATATCTTCGCTTTGGGTAGAGATGAAACAGCTTTGATATATCTAAATCGACGATTTGTTGTAGCAAGTGCATGAAAATTGGTAGATGGTTGGATAACACACTTGTTAACCTATATCCAAAAAATGAACCCTATATTCAGTTTACTTTTCTAACGCGCGCCACTAACGCCCTCATACCACGTTAAATTATCAATATCTTTGCTTTGGGATGAGATGAAACAGCTTTGATATCTTAATCGACGATTTGTTGTATTAAGTGCATGAAAATTGGTAGATGATTGGGTAACACAATTGTAAACTTATATCCAAATAAGGAACCTTATATTCCCTTTACTTTTCTAACGCGCGCCACTAACGCACTCATATCACGTCAAATTATCAATATGTTCGCTTTGGGTTAAAATGAAACAGCTTTGATATATCTAAATCGACGATTTCTTGTAGTAAGTGCATGAAAATTGGTAAATGATTGGGTAACACACTTTTAAACTTGTATACGAAAAATTAACCCTATATTCCGTTTACTTTTCTAGACGCGCGCCACTAACGCACTCATACCACGTCCAATTCTCAATATGTTCGCTTTTGATAGAGATGAAACAGCTTTGATATATCTAAATCGACGATTTGTTGTAATAAGTGCATGAAAATTGGTACATGGTTGGGTAACACACGTTTAAACTTGTATACGAAAAATTAACCCTATATTCCGTTTACTTTTCTAACGCGCGCCACTAACGCACTCATACCACGTCAAATTATCAATATGTTCGCTTTGGGTAGAGATGAAACAGCTTTGATATATCTAAATCGACGATTTGTTGTAGCAAGTGCATGAAAATTGGTAGATGGTTGGGTAACACACTTGTAAACCTATATCCAAAAAATGAACCCTATATTCCGTTTACTTTTCTAACGCGCGCCACTAACGCCCTCATACCACGTTAAATTATCAATATCTTCGCTTTGGGATAAGATGAAACAGCTTTGATATCTTAATCGACGATTTGTTGTATTAAGTGCATGAAAATTGGTAGATGATTGGCTAACACAATTGTAAACTTATATCCAAATAAGGAACCTTATATTCCCTTTACTTTTCTAACGCGCGCCACTAACGCACTCATATCACGTCAAATTATCAATATATTCGCTTTGGGTTAAAATAAAACAGCTTTGATATATCTAAATCAACGATTTGTTGTAGTAAGTGCATGAAAATTGGTAGATGATTGGGTAACACACTTTTAAACTTGTATACGAAAAATTAACCCTATATTCCGTTTACTTTTCTAACGCGCGCCACTAACGCACTCATACCACGTCAAATTATCAATATGTTCGCTTTGGGTAGAGATGAAACAGCTTTGATATATCTAAATCGACGATTTGTTGTAGCAAGTGCATGAAAATTGGTAGATGGTTGGGTAACACACTTGTAAACCTATATCCAAAAAATGAACCCTATATTCCGTTTACTTTTCTAACGCGCGCCACTAACGCCCTCATACCACGTTAAATTATCAATATCTTCGCTTTGGGATAAGATGAAACAGCTTTGATATCTTAATCGACGATTTGTTGTATTAAGTGCATGAAAATTGGTAGATGATTGGCTAACACAATTGTAAACTTATATCCAAATAAGGAACCTTATATTCCCCTTTACTTTTTCTAACGCGCGCCACTAACGCACTCATATCACGTCAAATTATCAATATATTCGCTTTGGGTTAAAATAAAACAGCTTTGATATATCTAAATCAACGATTTGTTGTAGTAAGTGCAGGAAAATTGGTAGATGGTTGGGTATCACACTTTTAAACTTGTATACGAAAAATTAACCCTATATTCCGTTTACTTTTCTAACGCGCGCCACTAACTCACTCATACCACGTCAAATTATCAATATGTTCGCTTTGGGTAGAGATGAAACAGCTTTGATATATCTAAATCGACGATTTGTTGTAGCAAGTGCATGAAAATTGGTAGATGGTTGGGTAACACACTTGTAAACCTATATCCAAAAAATGAACCCTATATTCCGTTTACTTTTCTAACGCGCGCCACTAACGCCCTCATACCACGTTAAATTATCAATATCTTCGCTTTTGGTAGAGATGAAACACCTTTGATATATCTAAATCGACAATTTGTTGTAGTAAGTGCATGAAAATTGGTAGATGATTGGGTAACACACTTGTTAACTTATATCCAAATAAGAAACCTTATATTCCGATTACTTTTCTAACGCGCGCCACTAACGCACTCAAACCACGTCCAATTCTCAATATGTTCGCTTTTGGTAGAGATGAAACAGCTTTGATATATCTAAATCGACGATTTGTTGTAATAAGTGCATGAAAATTGGTACATGGTTGGGTAACACACGTTTAAACTTGTTTACGAAAAATTAACCCTATATTCCGTTTACTTTTCTAACGCGCGTCACTAACGCACTCATACCACGTCAAATTATCAATATGTTCGCTTTGGGTAGAGATGAAACAGCTTTGATATACCTAAATCAACGATTTGTTGTAGTAAATGCATGGAAATAGGTAGATGGTTGGATAACACACTTTTAAACTTATGTCCAAAAAATGAA
>CH001612.1:8871-21580 GCA_000149265.1 Ciona savignyi | reverse complement strand
AGCAAATCAATCGAACTTGTTTCAGGGAACTGTCCAGCTAACAAATCTGTCAGGTGATCATAATCATATTAAATTCTCATTTTAATTTAAACTACAAATTATCGCAAAATGATGGAATTCTGTTCAACAGTAGCACAAGGACATTGCACACACAAACGCATGTGTACAAAAACACACACACATGTGTAGACAATCACACACACATGTTGTCACCATATTGATGCTAGTTTCATAGAAAACAACGGTGTGCATCTGGTAACCTCACCAAATCCTTTATCCTTGTTCTCTCTATGTTCAACTTACTATGTGTAGCTGCAGGATGTGTATTACCTCAACCATAGTGACATCTCTACCATTTTTTATCAAAAACCGATCAGCATATATGTAATAACTGCATCAAATAACATGAATTTCACACTTAGTTATATTAATCTGTAAAAGTGTAGATTTTTTTTTATTTACTTCAAGTTCCACTTACAGCTTCATGGTCCCATTTGAAAACATGCGCAAACAAATCTTTACTTTTCCGTTGTCCTTGCTCAAGAGAGTCAGTGTTGCCAACACATCAGTGCAGTGTTGCGCGTTTCTTTGTGATTCCAACCGCTTCATGAGCAACAACGACTACCCCAAGGTAAGACACTTGGTTGATGTGCAACGAGATGGTGACAACAATATTTCTAGTGCATTGCTGAACACGGGATGAACTGTGGAAACAATCAACTTTCAATCGGTGATTGGAACTGTGAAGACTACAAGCTTGGACCGTTCATTCAAGTTTCTGCACCAAAAATCACTCCAGTTAAAACAATAGGTATTACCTTTATGAACAAATGCGTGATGTTTAATGTTTTTACTTAATTGTGCCTTCTTATTATGTAAATACAAAACGGTATTTTAAATTAGCACAGTATCCATAACAATGCGTGAATTGGCTTGTATACAATCCATTGATTTGTGCAGAATCCAACAAGGAAATGAGAATTGAGCTGAAATTCGCGCTTGGTATTTCCTTTGCCATGTTCTTCATTGGCGTTCTCCTTGTCTACATGCTCTGTACAATCCAGCAACATTACAAGAGAGTTCCACAGCGTGAAGCAACAGAACAAGACCAATTCTTATTAAACAAGCAAGCGTCGTACATACGCACCAGGTACCTTCAATATTATGCATGCTTTGTGCATGGATCACTAACATTTGTCATTACACAGCAGCCAAAGTGCGAGTGCTGAGAGTATGAGACATGTCCACATCGTACAGGTCGTAAACAAGGTAAATAAAGCTTTGATTATTTTCACCCTTAAACTTCAATGCCCATTGATTCGTAGGGTGAGCGAGAGGAGAGTGAATCACCCCTCTTGGGGACTTACCCACTTGAACACACAAATGGTGGTGGAACTCCCCAACTTGCGCACCACGCAGAGGGGGCATGTAGAGGACACCTCTAGCGCCGACAGTGGTGTTCCTGTCGAAGCAGACAAGTCAGAGTCAAGCTCTGTGACATCACAAACAGCTGCAGAAGCTTTTGTGAGTAACCTTGCAGAAATGAAAGAAGAACGCGTCTGATGTTGACGGATAAAATTGTGACCTTTGTCCTTTCAAACCGTGATCGCCTCCTCCACCCCTTGTTCCTGACCTCATTTTTTATTATTTATGTTTCTTACTCACCTCAAACCATAAGTTAACTATTCTCGATGGTGGGCCTCAAAATGTATTCTTTATTTGTATAATGAAACAGCAAGTCATGCTCGAAGATGCTGGAAATTGTGACTCGGTGCAAAATCTCTCACCTCATTTACATAACATCCCTGCGAGAAATATTTCGGTACTCGTCGTACAAAGGTTACTCCCGGGCGTCTCGTCTTACAAAGGTTACTCCCGGTCATCGTTTCCCACCTGAAGTCTTGTTTCACTTGCATTTTAGCCACATCAGGGGAATCCCCCACTCTCACTCTGGTGTATTTTATTCACACACAAAGACGGAATCGCTGAACCTCCTTTCCCAGTGGCAAGATACCTCAAACATTATTTTCGCTTTTGCTAGCTCGCTACCCCCTATTTATTGGGGGTTTCCCGAATTGGGTTTCTGATCACAAAGGCCTGTTCACCGGCATGCTCTACCTCCTCAAGTGGTTTCCTTGACAATATCGTTTAAAGACTCAATATTCAATATAATTTTAACAAAAGTTTAAATTGATAATCTCCTTAAACTAATGTGATCATGTTTCTAAAAATGTGCGATGAAATGTGATATTTTCCGCCTTTCCCTGACCCAATCTGTATTTACTGAAGCAAGATCATGGCTGTTCGAATTTCACTCCTCGTGTTTCTTGTCTAAAAGCCTTGTTCATGAAAAATCGCGATGAAATGGTATACAGCATGTCTACCTTGGTGGTTCAGTATGACTGCGGACTACCGTTCCATGGTAACTCTCAATTGACATAAAACAAATTGCTCTTTTGCACAGAAGCACCAACATTGATTTGATCAGGTCGCCTCCAAAGAAACATCTTGTTCTTTTCTTCCATATTTTGTCTCTAACTAAAATGGACCCCTGACTAAGTCAATATAAATAGATGTATTTGTATCCAGCCAGTGGAGACATCACCTTAAAGGATTTACACATAGTTATCGTATTCTATTTTGTGAAGAAAATCTGTGTTAAAAGATTTGTCACATTTATTGTCAGAAAACTTGTGCTCGTGGTTCAGTTGCTGTACTGTGCTGTATTTGAAAAAGGCGTGGTTTACAATTGTACAGCACACCAAGTCCACTAGTTGGATGAATTGTTGAGAATACTACATTTCTCAACTTGGGCTCAACCTTGCATATGTTCCAACACAACAATTTAATCATTATTTAAATCTGTTCCATCATTTTTTCCACCTGACATTTCCCGTTGAATGAAATGTACTGAATATTACGATCATATTTATTCCAAATCAACTTTAGATAGCTGTACTGTATATATCTTTTTTTTATATTTTGTGCATGTATAATCAAAGTTATGTTCACAGAATTTTTTCTGCCTGCACTACTTTCAAATCACTTTGAAATGAAACTTATGAGCAATTCTTTGCTATTGCTCAAATGTTTCTCGTTGTATTATAAAGTACCAAAGATAGTTTAACCTGTTTTAAAAACAAAAAAACGTTGTGTAGTAAGACTACAATGTATATATAAGTATGAAGGTTGTAAATCATTTTAGTGTGGGCGGTTAGAAACCTATCACCATAAACCTGTTTTTCTATATTTTATTGTTAATGAGAAACTCCAATTGTTGGTTTTTCATTGTCATCAAAGTTCAGTTTGGTTAAATAAAAGTTCCATAGAACACAGCTTGTTTTGTTTAAATGCCTTTTAATCAGATATTCTGTAACCGAGAGCTCCTGATAATCGACAATCGGGTAAAACGTCGAAATAATCTTGTGTCCACAGTCGGGTTGCTGGAGCTATTGTAGTGTGTTGTATAATATAAAAAGGCTGTGTGTTGTGTATTATTCAGACGCTCCTATAATCTGGTAGTACCATTCATTCTACTAGGTTCAGGCAATATCCATTATGTGCCTTGAAAACAGTCGACTAGCTAGCAAGAATTTAGGAGGATAGGATAGGATATTCATCTCTATCCCCGTAAATGGGAAAACCAAGGGGGTTAACACACGGGCAATCGTCAGATCACCTCGCGTCCATCGTCGGGTTACCGGAGCTATTGTGTGTTGTATATGACAGACACGTTCCTTCAATTTGGTAGAACCCATTAATCCGCTGGGTTCGAGCAATGTCCGTTAAGTGCCTTGCCCAAGGCCACAACAAACAAGCTAGCGACTAGTTTCGCATCCTCAACCTTTCGATTAAAAGGCGACGCACTTAACCGCTAGACCAACCGGCCGATTTCAAATCTACAACTGTTTGGCTAAAAGTAGATGCAATTAACTTCCATGCCAATAGAATATGATATTCATGTTTATCCCCGTGAATGGGAAAATCAAGGGGGGTTAACACACGGGCACCTCGCGCCCACCGTCGGGTTACCGGAGCTATTGCAGTGTGTTGTATATGATAGACACGTTTCTTCAATTTGGTAGAAACATTACTTCGCTGGGTTTAGGCAATGTCCGTAAAGTGCCTTGCCCAAGGACAATCGATTAGGTAACCGACCAGTTATCGCACTTGCAACATTCGAAACTAAACTAGAGAGTGTCAATCACGTGTTTAACCACCACTATTTGTAAAACACATGTTGTATACCCTAGCCTATATTCATGCTACAGGGTCCCTAACCACAATTTGTCTTTTATACACTGAGTATGTAGTTTGTTTCTGCAAGCATAAACGCATGGGTCCCATAGTTAACAGACCAAACTTAATTTCCATGTTTAGTTAAATAAAGAATAAACGTTTTAAATTTACGAACATTTTACCACAAATGTTTTAAATTATAGCTTCTTTTCAAGCGCTGTAGTGAAACAAAGCTAAATTTCCAAAACGGACCGATTTAGTTTTTCATGATTTTTAGGGAATTCCCCTGGATTTGGTAGATAAGTTTCTGTTTTTACATAAGTGAGTCATGTTATGAACAAGTCTTAAAGTTTTAATCTGATTTGTCGAGTTCTTGTTGGAGATGTCAGTGCGATATGGCATGCTTGCCACAATCAAAATTTAGGAACATATCTTTGTTTTCATGGAAATTAACCTAATTATTTTTTTTATTTTTTTAATTGGCACAAAGTGTCTAATGTTTTAACATTTTACCGAATTTTATTAAAATTAGAGCAGTCGTTCAATCGCTATGGCCACAAAATCTAATTTATTAAAAAAACGTTTTTTTACGTCCGAGGGGAATTCCCCTAGATTCATTACCCAACTTTTTGGTTTCCGCGTATTTAGACCATGTTGTCTTACAAATGTCCAATTTTTATTGCAATTTTATTACTCATTTTGGTAGATGTCGGGGCGATATGGCATGCTTGGGGTATTTCCCTGGGTAATTTCATTATTTCTTCTAAGGGTTAAATCAGTGACTAATGCACTTACATCCCACCTAATCTAATTTAAATTGTAACAGCCGTTCAAGCGCTATGCCCAAAAAAGGCATTTTTTTAGAAAAAATAGCGTTTTGGTTTTTAACGTCCCAGGGGAATTCCCCTGAATTTATCACCGACAATTTTGGTTTCTGCATATCTAAACCATGTTGTCTAACTAATGGCTAAGTTTTATTACGATTCCATTATTCCTTCTGGTAGATGTCGGGGCGACATTACATGCGTGTCGGAATCATAATTTCAGAACAAAATATAATTTTTTTGGGTTTATTTTTTGGGTTTATCCCCGTGAATGGGAAAACCAAGGGGGTTAACACACGGGCAATCGTCAGATCACCTCGCGCCCATCGTCGGGTTACCGGAGCTATTGCAGTGTGTTGAATATGATAGGCACGTTCCTTCAATTTAAAAGAACCCATTAATTCGCTGGGTTCAGGCAACGTAAAGTGCCTTGCCCAAAGACACAACCGACTAGCTAGCGACCAGTTTCGCACCTGCAACCTTTCGATTGAAAGGCGACGCATTATTATTATTTTTTTTTAAATTATTTTTTCCCCCACCTCCCCACCTTGGAAAATAAAACACCCCCCTTAACCTTTAAAAATCACAATTTTATGCAATTTTGTTAACCTTTTTTTAAATTTTCCATTTTGCGTCAGAATGGCGACAATCCTGAAGAGGACACCTCACTTTTTGATGACAACCTGCAAGTGGAGACGTCGTTGTTGGGTACAACCTCTATATTACACGGATCTGGTCAGATATCTTTTTACATTTTTTTCTTAAAATTACAAGAGTTTGAGAAGGTAATATGCTGACTATAAAGAAACAAAAAACGTTTGCGTCGGCAAGACAACGTGCGTGTTGAATGGATTCTTCGGGGAAAAAATAATTGTTTGTGTTTTTTCCATGAAAATATACATTATATGTTTTTGGTTTAAAACAAATAAAAAAAAACTTTAGAATGAAATTTATTTACAGTTTTGATAAGGATATTTACCAAGGTAATCTTACAATTTATAAACTTTTTGGTATTTTTAATAAATTTAACGTTTTTCTAACTTTTATCATTTCTTGGCATTTTTATGAATTTTCATTTGCAGGGGGAAGCACCGCAGTTTCACCACTAGGTATCAACCTTGACGACGATTTCGAGAACGAACTTTTTGACCTTCCTGAGGTCAGGGTTAAAGGTCACGGTAAAAAGAACAAACAGAAATCGGGAAAACGCGAAACTTCGACCAATCCCTTCGAAGAGGACGACCCCCTCGCTTTTATCGGGGTCAACGAAAGGTCAAAGGTCAACCGGGAGTCAGGGGTCGGAGGTGAAGGGTCATACCATGATGAAGACGACGAAGATTTATTGGAGGGGTGAATTGGGGGATTTTCCGGTTTTCGAGGAATTTTGAAACGAACGATTTTTAAATCACAACGATTAAATTTCACAAACGATTTTAAATATGAAACACAAATTAAATATTTAATAGTCAACACTTACTGGAAGTGGAAAAAATCTTTGTCTAAATGGTTTATCTTTATTAAAAGTACGGAGGTTTCTTCTATAACCCCGAAATTTGAAAATGGTCCATAAACACCCAAATTAGCCCCATCGTTGCCTATAATTCCCGACCTTTTTGACGAAACAGAACTTTAATTCCGTTCATAGTAGACGCATGCAGACGTAGATATTGACGTATTCACCAAATTATTCGTTTTGCCAACTGATTTTTCATTTTTGCGCATTTATTCGCCGTAAATGTCGATTTTTATTTCGAATTCTGCAGTTACGCTTATATATTGGGTGGGGAGTTATCCCGCACTCAAGTCGTCGTATCTCTGTGACTATTCCGCCTGTTAGTCTGGCGGTTAAGTGCGTCGCCTTTCAATCGAAAGGTTGCAGGTGTGAAACTGGTTGCTAGCTAGTCGGTTGTGTCCTTGGGCAAGGCACTTTACGGACATTGCCTAAACCCAGCGGATTAATGGGTTCTATCAAATTTGTCGATCATATACAACACACTGCAATAGCTCCCGTAACCCGACGGTGGGCGCGAGGTGATCTGGTGATTGCTCATGTGTTAACCCCATTGGTTTTCCCATTCATGGGGATAAACATTATTATCTTATCCGCCCGGTTAGCTCGGTCGGTTAGTTCGTAGACAGTCAACTCAAAGGTTTATACATCGAAACCAGCCGCTAGCTAGTCGGTTGTGTGTTTGTCACGGATTTTGCCTGAACCCAGTCGATCTATAAACAAAACCTGTAATTAATAAATTAAACAAAACCTATAACAATGTCTCTTGTTATCAGCATACTCTTGACAATTTCCCATACGGAAACCACTGTAATTGACGTTGTGTTTTAAAGTAAACAAAGAAATCATTACTCGCAATTACACGTTTTGACAATTCTGTATCCTATAACGTAAACGTACTGTGTAGATATAATTATACAGACGAAACAATATTGGGCAATTTTCGAGAATTTGGTTTTGTTTTAAAACATATGATGCGCTGTCGTAATCTTGATTTTTATTTTATTTAATCGTGATTTTGTTCCAAATAAATAAAAAGTTATGTATAAATATATATGTTGCCTTTAGCCGAAAGGTTGCAGGTTCAAAATTCCTCGCTAGCTAGTCGGTTGTGTCCTTGGGCAAGAAACTTAACAGTCATTGCCTGAACCCAACGGATTAGTAATGGGTTCTACACTGGAATAGCTCCGGTAATCTGACGGTGGTCGTGAGGTGATCTGACGATTGCACGTGTGTTAACCTCTCTTGGTTTTCCCATTAACAGGAGATAAACACGTATATCCTATATGTCCGACAGATTAGTCTGGTGGTTTAGTGCGTCGCGTATTAGCCGTTTCTATTTGCAGAAATAAACGTTATACACTTTGTATGAGATATACCAAGTGTGATTAGGTCGCGGGGGTTCCTGTTGAGGCCGCAAAACATAGCGGGCAATCAGAAGGGGTTTCAAACATAGTGGTTCTCGTTTAGATTGAGTAAAGTCGAACGCTACGTTTCACCATTAACCATTGTATAATCCCTATCTTCTTGCACATGCCAAGTAAAAGTAGGCTATTCGAAACACCCAGCATTATTTACCTGGATCGTTGACTGGGACCAAGCAAGGATTTACGGTAAAGTATTGACGATGTTCTGTTCCACTAAACCCAGTTTATAAAAGAAAAGTATAGCGTAGCGGTTCAATTTTTAACGAGGAGTTTTCGTGAAGTTATTTTACCTCACGATCCGTTGATAACTTTCTTGAAGCATTTTCAAACCAACACGATTTTACCGCGCGAGATAAACGTCAATTCCTTTATTGCAGTGGCATGAAGCTAAGGAGCTTTTCCAAGCATATGATAAACAAATGAATCGTTAGATTAGAGTTGTTTTATGGTAACAAATTCTTAGTAATTCTTTAACAACCTCTTAATACTACCAAAACAATTGTGTTGAATTAATAATTCTGCAAGGAGGTTTCAATGGATCTTATTACAGAGCGTTATCACACTGGTAATAACAATACGACCCCACGGTAACCGCCCGAAACTATTGCAGTGAGTTGTATTAGATTGAGACGTCTTTACCGATATATCTATAGTATTCATCACACTGCAGTAGCTCAGATAACCGTACGGTGGACACGGCGTTGTCTCCTCTAAGATCCGTGGTATAACTCCAATATATTGTCTCTTTCCCTATGATAGGAATACTCATTCTATTATAACCTATTGTACACATTAGCGCAATATTATGCTATTTTTAGTTGATTGGAAAATTTCACATTAATTTGTGCCCATAATTGGAATGTGAGTTTTTTAATCTTACTTCATATTCGATAATTTTGAAATACAAAAGAGACTACGCTAGAGGGAACTGCATGGATCGTCCAATGTAAATCATCTCAATTATCAGCATCTGCGATAAGGTGACATAATTCTGCCTCAAAATCGCAAATCATCCTGGAATGTCTCAAGGTATAATTAAAGAATGTGTGGTTGGTCTGCTGTTTATGACGTATTCGTCACGAGTTGCATCAGGCCTGGTCATGTTCGACGACGTGGGAAGGGCGTTGTCAGTGCTCGGAATGGAGATGAGTGGGATTTTATAAAACCTGGCTTTGGGCTTACTCGGGGCTGGCTTGTGGGAACTCCAACAGGACATAGACGGAACGCATAGACAGCGAGAAGAGGACGTGAGTTTTGCCGGTAAACTAGCAAGAGATTGCGGCCGGGAGCGGCTTAAGTTCCCGGTCTTGGGGGCTTCGACACACAGTCGAAACAGAAAGAAGAGGACAAAAGTCGCAGCTTCCGGTTTGAACAAGAACCGCTCGGAAAAACTCAAGAACAAGAAAACGAACTGTCAATTATACGCATCGCGCCGTTATTACGACGCGAGTCGGTCGCAGCGCAGCGTTCCCGAGTAAAATGCTTTGATTTATTCGTGTGTTCTATTGACAACGTTTGACAATAAACAACTAACTTGCAACGAGCGTGGGTTCGATCCTTAGTCAGCAGCAGGGCAGTCGAGCCACGCTCTGCAGCACCGAGCGTTTATCCACAAGCCAAAGGTGCACCCACAGAGGTTAAACCCTCTTTTCTACTGAAACAGTCGAACGTTGGAGAAATCACCGATTAGTTCAATGATAAGGATACAGGCAGGCAGAAAGTGGCGTTTAAGAAGATCGTAAGAGATATCTGTACAACCAACTCCTTTAAAATAAAAACAATATTTGAATTTCGATATTTTTTGTTTATTCATTAAACATCTTTAACTTTTTCCTCTTCGTTAGCTCGTTCAGCTGAAATATCTTCAAGTGTGTCTGAAATATAAATCAAGGGATATAAATCCAATGTTTAGCACAATATTTTATCTCTATTTGAAATCACCATATAACGAAACACAAAAGAAAGATTACAATTTAAGCTATTAGTTTTGTGCATGAAAAATTACATATTATAAAAATAAAAAAATCTGTTTATAATACGATAAAGATATTACCTTGTATCTGTTCTTTCATCTTTTGGTTGTAACCGCCCCAACCCGAGCGGCGACGCCATCCGGAGACCTCTGTCGTTAAAACAAGCGCAATCGCGAGCAGAAAAATAAGTGTCTTGTTCATCTGTGAAAAAGATTGTTTAGAGACTTTGTGAGTAAATTTAAACCGATCGAGGCATGGTATACATACAACAAACAAAATAGAACCTAGCAATAAATACAGAGAAGATAGATTCCAAGCTTTGTATACTAAAAACTTTAAACTATTAAGCGATCTTGTAATAGAATTGTAAGGTCGACCGACACACCGTTCAACATGTAAAACGAAGCTGGTAGCAAATTCAGCATACAAGATTACTAACTTAGGTAGCTTAAGTGAACACAGTAAATCTATTCAAACAACAACCAACCTCAAAGAATTCTTTCTTGAAAATGGTTTCCTTACGACAAGACTGGTTTATTTTATCTTTAACTTCTTTTTTCTTATGGCTTAAGGGGGTTCGGTGCTTAATTTCTCTTTTTTGTTTTCTTTTAAAAAAAAGGGATGGTTGAAATTGTGAGTTCGTTGTTGGGAAACTATTAAGAAAGTCGCTAACGCTACACCACATGCTTAGATGACTCAGATGTCTGTATGTTTGCCCAGTTGAGTAATCAACAAAGTCCACCGAAATAGAATCTCCTACTGTATTCTTTAGTTAATATTAAAAGGATTAAAACATGAGCATTTATTTTCGAAGCCGTATTACTGAAAAGCATGTTGTTTTTGTCTTTTCGACACTGGTTTCAAGTTAGTTACCATTGGGTTATATGCACATTCGATTTTGTATTAACTTCGGTAGTTTTAATTTGAAACAGATTTACTGTTTAAGTATAGAAATTAAGTACAAACAAATTTTTAAACCTGTCGGCGAAAGGATAGAACAAGTATTTTCGAAGGAATAGTTATTTTAAAAGTAAAATTGCGGATATGCTTCTTTCTACTTTAAGTTTATATTAAAGGTTTTAAAAGTAAAATTGCGAATATCCTTTTTTCTACTTTAAGTTTATATTAAACGTTTTAAAAGTAAAATTGCGGATATGCTTTGTTTCATTTTTAGTTATAGTCTGCTGTAAGCAATTTTCTGCAAGGCAAGTTGTGCAGTGAAGATTACAGGAAGCATCAGATTACTAATTTATAAAAGAAGATTTAAAATCGTGCTCGTCTGAAAATGCTCAAAGGAAGTTATTGACGGATCGTGTGGTAAAATAACTCCACGAAAACTCTTCGTTAAAAGGAGGATCGCTCTGATACACTCTTCTTTATAAATTAGTAATCTGATTCTTCCTGTTATCTGCACTGCATTTTCGGCTTGTTTTGCAGCGAGTTGCTAACAGTAGATTATTAACTAAAAGTATAAAGAAGCATACGCCACAAATTTACTTTTAAAACCTTTAATATAAAGTAAAAGTAAAAAGAAGCATATCAGCAATTTTACTTTTTAAAATAAATTTATTCCTTGGAAAAATACCCAGAGGGTTAACTCACACATAACCGCCAGAACACCTCGCACCTACCATCGGCTTACCGGACCTGTTGCAGCGTGTTGTGTAAGATTTACATGTTCCTTCAATCATGTTTTGTTTAACGCACAAAATGCATTTTTCCTTTATTGTAAGTTAAGTCAAAATTCAAATGTAGATTAAATTCTTTGCCAAACATTGGATTTTTTATTAGCCTTTCCATATATTTCAGACACGTTTGAAGATCTTTTGAGTGAAACTTCAGAAGGGAATGATGCTAAAGATAACTGATGAATAAACAAAAATATCCCAATTTAAATATTGTTCTAATTTTTAAATGGATGATAATTGAGGGTAACTAAAATATTTCTAAAAAACTAGATATATCATTAATATAAAAGCAACAAGCCCATCATGGATTCGAAACTGAGCCCGATAAAAAAAATAAAACAAAAGCGGTCTCGTTTACAAGCACATAGGAACAAAAACTAGCCCGATAAAAAAACATACTTATTTTTAATCTCTTAAACACAAGAACAATTAATCTTACACGTTGTTTCGTCGCTACTGTCGCCACAATCATTTCCGCCATCTAAAACGTCTTTTCGGTCCCTATACTCACCGTTATTACACTTGAAGTAACCATCCTTAGGGCGACACGCATCTAGAAGTTTCTTTTCGTTCAGCGAGTAGCCTTAAACATTTAAAGCGTTGTATTCCGGAGTGCGACCGGGTAGTCTGACGGTTTAGTGCGACGCCTTTCATCGAAACTGGTCGCTAGCTAGTCGGTTGTGTCCTAAGGCAAGGCTCTTAGACATTGTCAGAGGATTAATGGCATCTAACAAATTATAGGAACGTATCTATCATACCCAACACACTGAAATAGCTCCGGTAACCCAACGGTGGGCACAAGGTGATTTGAAGATTGCCCGTGTGTTAACCCCCTTGGTTTTTTTCCATTCACGGGAATAAATATGTGTATACTATCCGTATCCCAGCCATACTGCGTTCGTACATGTTTAGCTGATTAGTTCGTTATGTTTTGCTCTAGTAACCACCTATAGCAGCAAGTAAAATAAATTCTAATTACCAAACTAGGCCACAACATCTAAGCAAAATCAAAGCATATCGCATTAAGTTAAAGCTAAGCATAGTAAGT
>CH001614.1:138038-151318 GCA_000149265.1 Ciona savignyi | reverse complement strand
TATACATATATATATATATATATCAGTGTAAAATCAAAATATGTTTTACAAATGGTGGTGGTTAACATGTGATTGACTTTCTCTTGTTTTGTCCAGACTTCTTAGTGATTTTTGTCCTGTGATAATGGCTGCAAATAACTTGAATGAGAAAGAATATAGAAGCGATCACGAGGTCGGTTTACTTGACAATGTAAACAGTTTACGTGAAGAAAGGATACTTTGTGATATCACATTCAATGCGGAAGGTGGAGAAGTATCAGCTCACAGAAGTATTCTTGCCGCGTTTTCCGAATATTACAGAGCCATGTTCACATCCAAGTGCAAAGAAGGCTGTACAGATGATGGTGTCAAAGTTGTTGGAATTACAGCTCTGATACTTAACCTGATTATAAGCTTCATTTACACTGCAAAGATCACAATCAACAGTGAAACGGTTTATCAACTGTACGAGGCGGCCGATATGTTGCAAATCAAATATGTGAAAGATTATTGTGTTGGCTTTCTTAAAGACACACTTGAAGTTGGGAACTGTTTAATTGTTCGGGCATTTGCACAAATGTACAATATTCCTGAGTTGGTGACACAATGTGACAATTTCTTCTTAGACAACTTAGAGTTGGTTTCAAATGGACTGGACTTCAAAGAATTGAATCCGGATGAAACTGAAGCTCTTATTAAAATGACAAAGACATTGGATTCTTCAAGTGAAGAGATGATTTTCAGAAGCATCATGAATTGGGTTAAACACGATCTTGAAAATCGACAGCAATTCTTTGAACGCTTGTTTCAACTGATTGACATCAAGAAATTACCAACTTCCTTCCTTAAAATGATTAAAAAAACTGAGTGGACTTGGATGAGAAAATGTGAAACTTTTGTTGATGCGATTGTGTCTGAATTGATCAATCGTAATGAAAACCAACCAGTAGAGGGAGCTATAGCAATAAAGGTTGAATCTCAATTCCTGGTTGTGGGTGGTCGTGGTGATGCAAACAAACTTGTCAGTATTTACGATGTTGTTGGGAAACATTGGAGAAATATTGTGTCAACCTTGGAGGAAAGATATGGTTCAACCAGTGTGAAGATAAACAACCATGTTTATACGGCTGGTGGATGGCCTGCCACAGATTCTGTTGAGCGGTTGGACTTGGAGCAAATTAATGCTGGTTGGCACAAGGTGGCATCTATGAATGAGAAACAAGGGTACGCAGCATCTGCCGTGTTGAATGATCAAATGTTTACTGTGGGAGGTTTGAATGGTGGTTGTTTATCATCGGCCGAAGTTTACATCCCAATGGTGGATACATGGGCTAATATTGCTCCAATGGAAACCAAACGAAAACTGCATGCTCTTGTTTCATATGATGGGCGTTTATATGCGTTTGGTGGAACTAATGTAAATGATTTAAATTTAATAGAAAGTTTTGATCCAAGAATGAGGAAATGGGAAAAGTTAACTTCTATGAAAGAGAACAGAGGTGTACTGTGTGGTGTTGTTTGCAATGGTGAGATTTACGCCATTGGTGGTAGAGGACTTGATTCGGTCGAACGATACAATTTTCGAACCAATTCCTGGAGGTCGGCCAGCAGATTGAACTACAAGCGACATGGTGCTTCCGCTTGCGTTGTGAATGGGAAGATATATGTCGTTGGAGGTCGTGGTGAATTCAGCACCTCAGTCGAGGTTTATGATCCAACAATCGATGAATGGAAGATTGAAACCAACATGGAGATACCAAGATTCTGTTCATCAGTTGTAGCTTTGTAAGCGATATCTACAACCCAAGCCACCAAGATTGCATTGCAGATAATTCAACACTTTTGTTCACAATAACATTCAGTTGAGCTTACAGGATTTGATATGTTCTGAACATAATTCTTGTTTGGGACAAAATCACCATAAATGTTGTAGTAGACATTACTCCAATGAAATGTTATAGTAGTGTATTTATTCATATCATTTCAGACTTATCTAATTATGTGGATTCCAATTTAAATATGTTACATGTTAACAACTATATACGCCGTACATCACACGGTACCCTGATGGCTTTATTTTACAATAATTTTATATCTTATTTATGCTTCATATATAAAATAAACTGTGATTTACATTTAAATTGTGCTTCATATACTAACTGTTATATCAGCCAAAATTATTCTTTATTTAGTAATATAATTTTTTCATCGTACATTTCTGCTGAGATTCAACTAAAACAATTATCCTGTATAACATGCTGGTAAAGAATATGAAAAACACATGAAAAATGACTCAGTTTGCTACTTGGGTGTTTTGTATATAATGAGTCGGTAACGCTTGTATAGTGACATGTGTGTAACGTAAATGCAATTTTCTCATGGCAATTACAATGGTTCGATGTTCAAACGCATGGCAGACGAACATTTAGCAGCTCGTTAAAGTCCCTATATATATGCTGGAGTAATTGAATAGTTACAAACGACACAACAAAGCGATAACTTGCATTATGAGACTCTTGCGCTACGAAAGTTACTGTTGAAGCGAAAATACGAGTTACCTAAACCAGGAATATTTCCGTTGTGGTGAAATTCGATAGTAAGAAACAAATTCTTCGTTTGCTCTCACAACGCCACGTAGCATATAGTCGAACCTGCAAAACTAGTAGAACATGTTTGGCCAATCACACAACCATGCATAATCAAAATGGTGTATGTGAGTGGGTGTGTAACTGTTGTGTAGAACTAATCGAAATTGTGCCATCTCACCATTAAGGCAGCAACGCCGCGAATTGTATGACGTAATACTTTCGCCAAGTAAGTAAAATCAGTAGCATATCGTTGATTTGCGTAAAAATTAAATATGAACAAACAGCCTCGCAGTACGACAGGGCACCCGATTCGTTACGGATTAGCCCATAGTATGGGACATGGTTTGGTATGATTAGCGCATAGTATGCAGCCATGGTCGTATTTTCATACCACATGGTACGGCGATTAAGCATATTATGGTTGATCGCCATATTTTGTAAAATCATCGCAATGGTTACGCATGACTTATTTTCAGATTAAACAGTGTGTGGTAGCGTACGTTGGTGTAGCCTAAAAAGCTTAGCTAGAATTCCATTTTAGCATGTTCAATTGGGCAGTTACCGTTATTTTAGTGTGGTACATATTAAACTACCAAAACTACAGGTATTAGTAAAATGTTAAGCGACCATTTAAGGTTGCCGGCTAATACTGTGGCCGAAGATGTCTGTGACAACATCGTGGAAGTCGTTTGCTGGTACTAGGTAAGATTGTGTAATGACATTGTAGCATCACTAGGCTAGTTTTGTGTAGACACTAAACTGAATGTTGTACGGCAATATTGGGTAAAGTTGTACGGCAATACTGGGTGAGGTTATACGGCAATATTGGGTGAGGTTATACGGCAATACTAGGTAATGTTATGTGGCAATACTGAGTGAGGTTGTATCCTAATCTGTCTGATGTTTCCGGCAATACTGGGAAAGATTGTGTGCCAATAGTGGGTAAGGTTGTGCGGCAATACTGGGTGATGTTTTACGGCAATACCGGGTGATGTTGCATAGCAATACTGGGTGATGTTGTACGGCAATAGTGGTGAAGTTGTACGGCAATACTTGGTGATGGTATACGGCAATACTGGGTGATGTTGTACGGCAATAGTGGTGAAGTTGTGCGGCAATACTTGGTGAGGTTGTCCGGCAATACTGGGTGAGTTTGTATGGCTATACTGGGTGAGGTTACATGTCAATACCGGATGAGGTTGTGTGTCGATACTGGGTGTGGTTGACTGGTTGTATGGCAATACTGGGTGAAGTTGTACATCAATACTGGTAAGGTTGTAGGCAATACTGGGAGAGGTTGTATGGCAATACTGGGTGAGGTTGTACGGCAATACTAGGTGAGGTTGTGCGCAAATACTGGGCGATGTTGTACCACAATACTGGGTAAGGTTGTATGGCAATACTGGGTAAGCTTGTACGGTAATACTGGGTGATGTTGTATGGCAATACTGGGTGATGTTGTATGGCAATACTGGGTGAGGTTGTACTGCAATACTGGGTGAGGTGTGAGGTTGTACGGCAATACTGGGTGAGGTTGGACGGCAATACTGGGTGAGACTGTACAGTAATACTGGGTGAGGTTGTACATTAATACTGGGTGAGGTTGTGCGCAAGAACTGGGTGATGTTGTACGGCAATACTGGGTGCGGTTATACGGTAATACTGTGTGACGTTGTGTTTCATTACTGGGTAAGGTTGTACGGCAATACTTAGTAAGGTTGTACATTAATACTGGGTGAGGTTGTACGGCAATACTGGGTGAGGTTGTACGGCAATACTGGGTGAGACTGTACAGCAATACTGGGTGAATCTGTACGGCAATACTGGGTGAGGTTGTACGGCAATACTGGGCAATATTGTACGGCAATACTGGGTGAGACTGTACAGCAATACTGGGTAAGGTTGTACCGCAATACTGGGTGAGGTGTGAGGTTGTGCGGCAATACTGTGTGAGGTTGTATGACAATACTGGGTAAGCTTGTACAGCAATACTGGGCGATGTTGTACGGCAATACTGGGTGAGGCTGTACAGCAATACTGGGTGATGTTGTACGGCAATACTGGGTAAGGAATTACGGCAATACTGGGTGAGGTTGTACCTTGTACGGCAATACTGGGTAAGGTTGTACAGCAATACTAGGTGAGGTTGTAGGTCAATACTGGGTTAGGTTGTGCGCAAATACTGGGTGAGGTTGTACATTAATACTGGGTGAGGTTGTGCGCAAATACTGGGTGATGTTGTATGGCAATACTGGGTGAGGTTTTGCAGCAATACTGGGTAAGGTTGTACGGCAATACTGGGTAAGGTTGTACGGCAATACTGGATAAGATTGTCTGTCAATACTGTGTGAGGTTGTACGTCAATACTGGGTGAGGTTGTGCGCAAATACTGGGTGATGTTTTGTACGGCAATACTGGGTGCGGTTATACGGCAATACTGTGTGACGTTGTGTTTCATTACTGAATGAGGTTGTACGTCAATACTGGGTGAGGTTGTACGTCAATACTGGGTAATGTTGCACGGCAATCGTGGGGAAGGTTGTACAGAAATACTGGGTGATGTTGTACTGAGTGATGTTGTACGGCAATACTGGGTGAGGTTGTATGTCAATACTGGGTAAGGTTGTATGTCAGTACTGGGTGAGGTTGTGCGCAAATACTGGGTGAGGTTGTGTAGCAATACTGGGTGTGGTTATACGGCAATACTCTGTGACGTTGTGTTTCATTACTGGGTAAGGTTGTATGGCAATACTCGGTGAGGTTGTACGTCAATACTGGGTGAGGTTGTGCGCAAATACTGGGTAATGTTGCACGGCAATCGTGGGGAAGGTTGTACAGAAATACTGGGTGATGTTGTACTGAGTGATGTTGTACGGCAATACTGGGAAAGGTTGTACGTCAATACTGGGTGAGGTTGTACGTCAATACTGGGTGAGGTTGTGCGCAAATACTGGGTGAGGTTGTGCGCAAATACTGGGTGAGGTTGTGCGCAAATACTGGGTGAGGTTGTGCGCAAATACTGGGTGAGGACAGGTTGTTTGGCAATACCGGGTGAGGTTGTACGACAATACTGGGTATGTTTGTACGGCAATACTGGGGGTGAGGTTATACGGCAATACTGGGTGAGGTTGTACAGAAATACTGGGTGAGGTTGTACGGCAATACTGAGGGTGAGGTTATACGGCAATACTGGGTGATGTTGTACTATACGGCAATATTGGGTGAGGTTGTACGGCACTAGTGGGTAAAGTTGTGCGGCAATAGTGGGTAAAGTTATACGGCAATACTGGGTGAGGTTGTGTAGCAATACTGGGTGAGGTTGTACGGCAATACTGGGCGATGTTGTACGGCAATACTGGGTGAGGTTGTGTAGCAATACTGGGTGAGGTTGTACAGCAATACTGTGTAAGGTTGTACGGCAATACTGGGTGAGGTTGTATGGCATTACTAGGTGAGTTTGTTCGTCAATACTGGGTGATGTTGTACGGCAATACTGGGTGATGTTGTACGGAAATACTAGGTAAGGTTGTGCGGCAATACTGGGGATGTTGTACGGCAATACTGGGTGATGTTGTACGGAAATACTGGGTGAGGTTGTACGGCAATACTGGGTGATGTTGCATGTCAATACTGTATGAGGTTGTGTAGCAATACTGGGTGAGGTTGTGTAGCAGTACTGGGTGAGGTTGTGTAGCAATACTGGGTGAGGTTGTGCAGCAATACTGGGTGAGGTTGTACGGCAATACTGGGTGATGTTGCATGTCAATACTGGGTGAGGTTGTGCAGCAATACTGGGTGAGGTTGTGTAGCAATACTGGGTGAGGTTGTATAGCAATACTGGGTGAGGTTTTGCGGCAATACTGGGTGAGGTTGTGCAGCAATACTGGGTGATGTCGTACGGCAATACTGGATGATGTCGTACGGCAATACTGGGTGATGTCGTACGGAAATACTGGGTGAGGTTGTACGGAAATACTGGGTGAGGTTGTACGGAAATACTAGGTGAGGTTGTACGGAAATACTAGGTGAGGTTGTACAGAAATACTAGGTGAGGTTGTACGGAAATACTGGGTGAGGTTGTACGGCAGTACTGGGTGAGGTTGTGTAGCAATACTGGGTGAGGTTGTGTAGCAATACTAAGTGAGGTTGTGCAGCAATACTGGGTGAGGTTGTGCGGCAGTACTGGGTAAGATTGTACGGCAATACTGGGTGAGGTTGTGCGGCAATACTGGGTGATGTTTTACGACAATACTGGGTGATGTTTTACGGCAATACTGGTTGATGTTTTACGGCAATACTGGTTGATGTTCTGTGTCAATTCTGGTAAAGGTTTTGTACAAATGATGGTTTGTTTTTATGGGGTCATTTGACGGAGGATGCTTAGTACACAGTCAAGAATATTCATACTTTTTTTTAATACGGGTAATTAAAAGATGACTTCCCGGCCCCACTTTGGTTAGTGAATGTATTTGCAATTTGTTCTATATAAATCAAGAAAGTTTAACTGTTTTAGTTTAACCCATTACTCCACTGGGTTAGGGTGACGTCTGCTGAGTGCCCTGACCAAGGACAACAGTGCATAATAACACCAAAGCTTAAGATCTTACTGTTGTAGAAGAATCTGTTCTTGTTCAAGTTCACTTAACATAATCTTCTTACAGGTACAAGTACAACTAAGCAGCCTGAGAGACAAAATCTTAAAAAGAAGGGTCCAAGAAAAAGAAGGTCTTTAATCAAAAATACTTTATGTTAAATGTATTAAATGTGTGTAACCATTCGTACCACTCCAATTCTTACTCCTAATTAATAAAGTATAGCAGAAGGATTTCAAATCTAAATAAATGTAAAATCTAATTATATAATTTGTTCGTATAAAAACATGTGTATAACCAAACGATTACAATATTTAAAAATTGTGTTGCTGTTTTTTTAGCGGAGGCGATCTATGTATCACATTCACCCATGCTGTATTCCAATGTGATGGAACTTGGATTAGAAGTTCGAGGGTTGCCGGAAGGTGTATCTCATCCTAACAAAAGGTGGTGGAATTTAAAATGAATGTGAAATTATTTACTCACTAGAATAGATCCTTAAAAGTGAAACGGATGTTTTATTATGTTTACACCATAATAGACTTCACTGCTTGTTTGTGGACATGAGGTGTCTTACTGTGCTCCATATCAAATCTTTTTTTAGCCCATTGCTATTTACTTAGAATTTTGAGAAATATTTTATTTTTCTACAGAAATGGCAACCCTAGCACATCGACCGTTGAAGTGGGAACCGAGGAAGAATCTACATTCCTCTTTGAAAATTGAGAATCTAATAAATGGATAGATTTATCATACACTTGGTCTGTTGAATTTACCTTTTCCGAATCATAGGCGACAACTGTGGTTCCTAAATTCGTTAAAATCCTTAGACAAGTGGGTTTTGTTTGTATCGTAGCGTGCGGAGAAACCCACTTAGAACAGGATGTTTCTATTTATCTCATTTTATGGAAAAAAACGCAAGGTCTGTTATCACAGAGACATTTGTCACATTAGGAAAGGATATTCATGCTATAACCCAGTAAATGGGAAAACACGGGAAAGTTATCGCACGGGCAATCGTCAGATTCATAGCGAATACACAAGGGTGCGTAATCACACGGGCAAATCGTTTTAGTAGATTACTTCGTCTAGTCAGGATAGGATAGAATATTAATGTTTATCCCCGTGAATTGGAAAACTAAGGGGTTTAGCACACGGGCAATCGTTAGATCACCTTGCGCCCACCGTCGGGTTATCGGAGCTATTGCTCTGCATTGTATTTAATGTAGTCATTGGTACCATTTCAACACATGTATGAGTTTGTATCTTACTTGGACTGCACTTAACTTGACTATAACGCGACATTATGTAAAATAAAACCAAAACGTATCATCAACCTGTGGTAGCGCGCCAACCGCCGGTTAATTTTCCCACCAAGTTGAAAAGAAACTGCAGTTTTACGAATTTTTGTCCCAATATTAAAAGCAACACATGTATGACCTTGCTATCTTACATTGAATGAACTCCAACTGACTGCAAAGCAATATCTTGTTAGATAAAAGTATTGAAGGTTACCATCAACCTGTGTTCGCACGCCAAATTTGCTGGATGTTATATCGACAAAAATAAAAAGAAACTGCTGTTTCCCGAATTCTTGGCCGATCATTAAAAGTAACATGTGCATGAGTTAGTTATCGAAGAAATAAACGATTTACATCGAAAATCGCATGCTTGTAAGGCAAATCCTTATAGCCATCAATTGGGTTACATAAAAGTGCTTGACCAATCATCTTTTTAGTATTTCTTAACGTATCGAAATGAAACAAACTGTGCTGCGTTTACAAGGCAAATACACATTGATTGGTATAAAACATTTATCCACGTTGGTCAAGAAATGAAAGATTTACATCGAAAATCTCATGCTCGTAAGGCAAAACCTTATAGCCGTCAATCGGGTTACATAAAAGAGCTTGACCAATCATCTTTTTAGTATTTCTTAACGTATTAAAATAAAACAAACTTTGTTGCATTCACAAGGCAAATCCACATTGATTGGTATATAATATGTCCCCATTGCTCAAGAAATAAACGATTTACATCGAAAATTGCATGTTCGCATAGCTGTCAATCAGATTTCATATAAAAAGCTGGACCCCGCACTGTATTTGTATTTCTTAACGTATCAAAATAAAACAAACTGTGTTGCATTAAGAAGGCAAATACACACCGATTGGTATAAAATATATCCACGTTGCTCAAGAAATGACCGATTTACATCGAATATTTCATGTTCGCATAGCTATCAATCAGGTTTCATATAAATGTTTTGACCAAGTCTGTTTTTGTACTTTTTAACTTAATGAAATAATACGAACGTGACTGAATTATTAGTTAACCAATACAGATTACAGAAATTTACCGTGGTTCTAAGGACGCTGTCTTAACGGCATACCATTCGACCAAATACTAGGACTTGATACGTTGCACTTGAAAAAAGTAAAATATTGACTAAAACAGACATAAAACGTTTTAATGTTGTCTTACAGGATATCACTATGCAGTCAATTATAGTGTATTGCAAGTTTGATATCTAACTCGTACATATGCTGTGAGCTCGAGATACGGTCGCTAGTTAATCGGTTGTGTCGTTGGGAAGGGCACTTTACGGACATTGCCTGAACCCAGCGGATTAATGGGTTCAACAAAATTAAAGGAACGTGCCTACCATATACAACATACTACAATAGCTCCGTTAACCCAACGGTGGGCGCAAGGTGATGTGATGATTGCTCGTGTTAACCCCCTTGGTTTTTCCATTAACGGGGATAAACATGAATATCATATTCTAACGTTATAAACACCAATATTCGTTAAGAGTGTCGGCGAACAAGTTTTGTTTACAATTAAAGTAATGTCAAAAATTCAACACCATACTTGCATACATTTATTAAGAAAAACCAAACGTCTTCCAACGCAAAACAGAGCATGAACGATTGTTGAAGGTGGCCAATATTACAAAGGTTTAATCAATACACTACGCAAAACACTTTTTAAATAGCACACACAGTTAGGCAGGCTTCTACGCTTCTTCATCGGAATCAGTTGTATAATGTAGACGTTCTAAAATGTTGTCGACGGACTCGAATGACGAATGATCGGTGATTTGTTTGTAATCTTGTGGTATTTGCCGAATATTTTCAAGGCCCAACATTCGTTTATTGCATGTGTCCATGATTTAAATGGTTCGGCACTTGCTAAATCATTTTCTAGGTCACTTTGAGTAATTTCAAGCCGCAGTTGGTAGGATAAGGGGTAAGGTTGAGAAATTACTGGGTTGTGCTTGTTACAGCTTTATTTGTTCAGACAATTTGATCTTGATAGTGCATCATAACACTTCTTGCATCACATAGTAGTAATGTAACTTCAGGGCATACTCTTCTTTCCAGGTCAAGGGTGCAACACCAGACATATTAGAATGCGTTTCCTCTAACATGGCCAGAGCAGTAATGGTTCCTGCAAGTAATTATTTTATAAGTGTGATGTATTATTATTGTGGATCTGATGCAAACAACATAAAAGGCTAGTATAAATATACCGGTAGATAAGCAATTGCAACATAACAAGAAATATTTGTCACAACTTGTTACCTTAAGGTAATAAGAATAGTTCTTCAAAAAAGTGGTTATATCCCAAATGAACAAAGTTTAACTAGATATATATGTACTAGGGTATTAGGAAAAATGTCAAATTCTGATTGGGATTCTTTGAGTAAGTGGATTGCTTTGTTTAGCTTATTGACAAATGATGTGGCTTAAAAAAATTAAAAAATGTCAATTTGAGTATGTGACATTTATTCTTAACACTATAGACCTTACCCCAATTTTTTTTGACACAGTTTCCATAATGAAGAAGAGCATAAGTTAAAAGAACAGTTCGTTGTTCAGGGTTTATTTCTTTAGACATTTTTTTCAAAATTCCACATTAAGTAGAACCACACACGTTCCACCGTTTCACCTTCCATTAAATCAAAACCAGACTTCCGCCGTGAACTGTACTCCAACTGCAGTAACCTACATAAACATTATATTTAAGAATTAGAGAAAGTTGTAAGTTGCTTAAAATTTCATTTAACATAAACAATTCGTACATATATACTTGGACAAAGGACTTACTTGACATGGTAAACTGCGACCATATCCATGAAAAACAGGCGCTGCGAACTCAAACCAAGACAACAATTTTTCATTCTTCTTGTTCTAATGGGACAAAGCATAACCATTATTTATATATATATATATATATATATATATATATATGTAACAAAGGATAATAAACATTTAAATTACTTCAAGAAGTTTCTTCACTTTATTGCAGGCAATGTCATGTTATAGGTTACAGGCAATGTCAAAACACTTTTACAACATCATTGTCTTCAGCTTTTTAAGCATTTTTTGCTTAATCCATACCGCCTATCCGAATCTGCAAACCGAACCTTACCCAGGATTGCCGTTTCACCTTACCCAGTATTGCTGCACAACCCTCACCCCGTATTGCCATACAACCCTCACCCAATGTTGCCATTCAAGATCACCTAGTATTGTTACACAACCTCACCCAGTATAGCTGTACAATCTTCCCCACGATTGCCATGCAACATTACCCAGTATAGATGTACAACCTCACCCAGTATTGCCATGCAACATCACCCAGTATTGCCGTGCAACATTACCCAGTATTGATGTACAACCTCACCTAGTAATGCCATACAACCTCACCCAGTATTGCCGTACAACCTCACCCACTATTGCCGTATAACTTTACCCACTATTGCCGTACAACTTTACCCACTATTGCCGTATTGTACAACATCACCCAATATTGCGGTACAACCTCACCCAGTATTGATGTACAACCTCACCTAGTATTTCCATACAACATCACCTAGTATTGCCGTACAACATCACCCAGTATTGCCGTACAACCTTACCCAGTATTTCCGTACCCAGTGTTTCCATACAACCTCACCCAGTATTGCCGTACAACCTCACCCAGTATTGGTACACAACCTCACCCAGTATTGCTACACAACCTCACCCAGTATTGCTACACAACCTCACCCAGTATTGCTACACAACCTCACCCAGTGTTGCCGTAACCCCACCCAGTATTGCCATACAACATCATCCAGTATTTTCGTACAACATCACCCAGTACTGCCATACAACCTTACCCAGTATTGCCGTACAACCTTACCCAGTAATGAAACACAACCTCTCCCAGTATTGCCATACAACCTCACCCAGTATTGCTACACAACCTCACCCAGTACTGCCGTACAACCTCACCCAGTATTGCCATACAACCTCACCCAGTATTGCCATACAACCTCACCCAGTATTGCCAGACAACCTCACCCAGTATTGCTGTACAACCTTCCCCAAGATTGCCGTGCAACATTACCCAGTATTGATGTACAACCTCACCCAGTATTGCCATGCAACATCACCCAGTATTGCCGTGCAACATTACCCAGTATTGATGTACAACCTCACCTAGTAATGCCATACAACCTCACCCAGTATTGCCATGCAACATCACCCAGTATTGCCGTATAACTTTACCCACTATTGCCGTACAACTTTACCCACTATTGCCGCACAACTTTACCCACTATTGCCGTATAGTACAACATCACTCAGTATTGCCGTATAACCACACCCAGTATTGATGTACAACCTCACCCAGTATTGCCGTACAACCACACCCAGTATTGATGTACAACCTCACCCAGTATTGCCGTACAACCTCACCCACTATTGCCGAATAACTTTACCCACTATTGCCGCACAACTTTACCCACTATTGCCGTATAGTACAACATCACCCAGTATTGCCGTACAACCTCACCCAGTATTGATGTACAACCTCACCTAGTAATGCCATACAACCTCACCCAGTATTGCCGTACAACCTCACCCACTATTGCCGTATAACTTTACCCACTATTGCCGTACAACTTTACCCACTATTGCGGTATAGAACCGCAGAGAACCAACTAAAACAGCCACGGAGAACCAACCAAAGCAGCCACAGAGAACCAACCAAAGCAGCCACAGAGAACCAACCAAAGCAGCCACAGAGAACCAACCAAAGCAGCCGCAGAGAACCAACCAAAGCAACC
>CH001614.1:107579-137807 GCA_000149265.1 Ciona savignyi | reverse complement strand
TGCCGTACAACCTCACCCACTATTGCCGTATAACTTTACCCACTATTGCCGTACAACTTTACCCACTATTGCCGCACAACTTTACCCACTATTGCCGTATAGTACAACATCACCCAGTATTGCCGTATAACCACACCCAGTTTTGATGTACAACCTCACCCAGTATTGCCGTACAACCACACCCAGTATTGATGTACAACCTCACCCAGTAATGCCATACAACCTCACCCACTATTGCCGCACAACTTTACCCACTATTGCCGTATAGTACAACATCACCCAGTATTGCCGTACAACATCACCCAGTATTGCCGTACAACCTCACCCAGTATTGATGTACAACCTCACCTAGTAATGCCATACAACCTCACCCAGTATTGCCGTACAACCTCACCCACTATTGCCGTATAACTTTACCCACTATTGCCGTACAACTTTACCCACTATTGCCGTATAATACAACATCACCCAGTATTGCCGTACAACCACACCCAGTATTTGCGCACAACCTCACCCAGTATTGAAGTACAACCTTACCCAGTATAGACATACAACCTCACCCAGTATTGCCGTACAACCTCACCCACTATTGCCGTATAACTTCACCCACTATTGCCGCACAACTTTACCCAGAATTGCTGCACAACCTCACTTAGTATTGCTACACAACCTCACCCAGTATTGCTACACAACCTCACCCAGTACTTCCGTACAACCTTACCCAGTATTGCCGTACAACCTTACCCAGTAATGAAACAAAACCTCACCCAGTATTTCTGTATAACCTCACCCAGTATTTCTGTATAACCTCACTTATTAGTGCTACACAACCTCACCAGTATTGCTGTACAACCTCACCCAGTATTGCCGTACAACCTTACCCAGTATTGCCGTACAACTTTACCCAGTATTGCCGTACAACCTCACCCAGTATTGCTGCACAACCTCACCCAGTATTGACATACAACATCACCCAGTATTGCTACACAACCTCACCCAGTATTGCTACACAACCTCACCCAGTGTTGCCGTAACCTCACCCAGTATTGCCGTACAATATCATCCAGTATTTCCGTACAACATCACCCAGTACTGCCATACAACCTTACCCAGTATTGCTGTACAACCTTACCCAGTAATGAAACACAACCTCACCCAGTATTGCTACACAACCTCACCCAGTATTGCCGTCCAACCTCACCCAGTATTGCTACACAACCTCACCCAGTTGTGCTACATAACCTCACCCAGTATTTCCATACAACCTCACCCAGTATTTCCATACAACCTCACCCAGTATTTCCATACAACCTCTCCCAGTATTTCTACACAACACTCACCCAGTATTGCTACACAACCTCACCCAGTATTGCTACACAACCTCACTCAGTATTGACGTACAACCTTACCCAGTACTGCCGTACAACCTCACCCAGTATTTCCGTACAACCTCACCCAGTACTGCGTTACAACCTCACCCAGTACTGCCGTACAACATCAACCAGTATTGCCGTAAAACATCAACCAGTATTGCCGTAAAACATCACCCAGTATTGTCGTAAAACATCACCCAGTATTGCTACACAACCTCACCCAGTACTGCCGTACAACCTCACCCAGTACTGCCATACAACCTTACCCAGTATTGCTGTACAACCTTACCCAGTAATGAAACACAACCTCACCCAGTATTGCTACACAACCTCACCCAGTACTGCCGTACAACCTCACCCAGTATTGCCATACAACCTCACCCAGTATTGCCATACAACCCCACCCAGTAATGAAACAAAACCTCACCCAGTATTTCTGTACAACCTCACCCAGAATTGCTACACAATCTCACCCAGTATTGTTGCACAACCTCACCCAGTATTTCTACACAACCTCACCCAGTACTGCCTTACAACCTCACCCAGTATTGCCTTACAACCTCACCCAGTACTGCCGTACAACCTTACCCAATATTGCCGTACAACCTTACCCAGTAATGAAACACAACCTCACCCAGTATTGCTACACAACCTCACCCAGTACTGCCGTACAACCTCACCCAGTATTTCCGTACAACCTCACCCAGTACTGCCGTACAACCTCACCCAGTACTGCTACACAGCCTCACCCAGTATTGCTACACAACCTCACCTAGTATGGCGTACAACCTCACCCAGTATGGCGTAGAACCTCACCCAGTATTGCTACACAACCTCATCCAGTATTGACATGCAACATCACCCAGTATTGCCGTACAACCTCACACAGTATTTCCGTACGACATCACCCAGTATTGCCGTACGACATCACCCAGTATTGCCGTACAACCTCACCCAGTATTTCCGTACCTAGTGTTTCCAGACAACCTCACCCAGTATTGCCGTACAACCTCACCCAGTATTGCTACACAACCTCACCCAGTATTGCTACACAACCTCACCCAGTATTGCTACACAACCTCACCCAGTATTGCTACACAACCTCACCCAGTATTGCTACACAACCTCACCCAGTATTGCTACACAACCTCACCCAGTATTGCTACACAACCTTACCCAGTATCGCCGTACAATATTGCCCAGTATTGCCGTACAGCCTCACCCAGTATTGCTGTACAGTCTCACCCAGTATTGCCGGACAACCTCACCCAGTATTGCCGCACAACTCTACCCACCATTGCCGTATGGTGCAACATCACCCAGTATTGCTGTGCAACCTCACCCAGTATTACCGTATAATCTCAACCAGTATTACCGTATACCATCACCAAGTATTGCCGTACAACATCACCCGGTATTGCCGTACAACATCACCCAGTATTGCCGTGCAACATCACCCAGTATTGCCGCACAACCTTACCCACTATTGGTACACAATCTTTCCCAGTATTGCCGGAAACATCAGACAGATTAGGATACAACCTCACTCAGTATTGCCACATAACATTACCTAGTGTTGCCCTACAACCTCACCCAGTATTGCCGTATAACCTCACCCAGTATTGCCGTACAACTTTACCCAATATTGCCGTACAACATTCAGTTTAGTGTCTACACAAAACTAGCCTAGTGATGCTACAATGTCATTACACAATCTTACCTAGTAGCAGCAAACGACTTCCACGATGTTGTCACGGACATTTTCGGCCACAGTATTAGCCGGCAACCTTAACCGGTAGCTTAACATTTTACTAATACCTGTAGTGTAATATGTACCACACTAAAATAACGGTAACTGCCCAATTGAACATGCTAAAATGGAATTCTAACTAATCCTAATCCTCCGAAGCTTTTCAGGCTACACCGACGTACGCTACCACACACTGTTTAATCTGAAAATAAGTCATGCGTAACCATTGCGATGATTTTACAAAATATGGCGATCAACCATAATATGCTTAATCGCCGTACCATGTGGTATGAAAATACGACCATGGCTGCATACTATGCGCTAATCATACCAAACCATGTCCCATACTATGGGCTAATCCGTAACGAATCGGGTGGATTGTGACAAGCATGCCATGTCGCCCCGACATCTACCAAAAGGAGTAATGAAATCACAATGAAAATTGAACATTTGTAACACAACATGGGTTCAGATATGCAGAAACCAGAATTTTGGGTAATGAATCCAGGGGAATTCTCATAAGACGTAAAAAACCAAAACGTTTTTTTTTCTAATAAATTAGCATCTGGGGGCACAGTGCTTGAACGGCTGCTCTAATTTTGATCAGATTCGGTAAAATGTTAGAACATTAGACACTCTGTGCCAATTAAAAAATAGAAAACATTTACTTAGGGTAATTTCCTTGAAAACGAAGATATGTTCCTGAATTACGATTGTAACAGACATGCCATATCGCACTGACATCTTTAATAAGCAGTCTACAAATCAGATCAAAACTTTAAGAATTGTTCCATAACATGAGTCACTTATAAAAACAGAAAATTATCTACTAAACCCAGGGGAATTTCCTGAAACCATTAAAAAATAAATCGGGCTGTTTTGGGAATTTAGCCTTATTTCACTACAGCGCTTGAAAAGAAGCTTTAATTTAAAACATTAGTGGTGAAATGTTCGGAAATTTTAGACTTTTATCTTTTATTTAACTAAAAATGGAAATTAAGTTTGGTTAGTTAACCATGGGACCCATGCGTTCATGCTTGCAGAAACAAACTACATACTCGGTGTATAAAATACAAAATGTGGTTAGGGACCCTGTAGCATGAATATATGGCATACAACATGTGTTTTACAAATAGTGGTGGTTAAACACGTGGTTGACACTCTCTAGTTATTCTTACATTTCTGCTGAGATTCAACTAAAACAATTATCCTGTATAACATGCTGTTAAAGAATATCAAAAACACATGAAAAATGACTCAGTTTGCTACTCGGGTGTTTTGTATATAATGAGTCGGTAACGCTTGTATAGTGACATGTGTGTAAGGTAAAGGCAATTTCCTCCTGGCAATTACAATGGTTCGATGTTCAAACGCCTGGCAGACAAACATTTTGGAGCTCGTTAAAGTCCCTATATATATATGCTGGAGTATTTGAATAGTTACAAACGATACAACAAATTGATAACTTGTATTACGAGACTCTTGCGCTACGAACGTTACTGTTGAAGCGAAAATACGAGTTACCTGAACCAGGAATATTTCCGTTGTGGTGAAATTCGATCGTGAGAAACAAATTCTGTGTTAGCTCTCACAATGCCACGTGGCAGATAGTCGAACCTGCAAAAACTGGAAGAATATGTTTGGCCAATCACACTCGGTCACACAACCATGCATAACAAACTGGTGCATTGTATGTGAGTGCGTGTATACATTGTGTAGTTTTAATCGAAATTGTACCATATCATAATTAAGGCAGCAACGGCGCGAATTGTATCACATGACCCCATGGAGCCATACTTTCGCCAAGTAAGTAAAATCACTAGCATATATCTTCGATGATTTGCGTAATAATTAAATATAAATAATCAGCCTCGCAGTGCGATAGGGCGACAAACATAGACATCAAGGTGGCGAAAGGCGACCAATATTATACATGTTAATGGTCAGATACACATACATACGGAAAGTGTGACCCGACGTGGAATTGGCGTTGACGTCGTTGCTCGTTGTGGAACAGCAACGACTCCGGAGCATTCAACACACTTAGACGGCAAGTCTCACAATTTTCTTTAAACTGAGACAAATCGAAAGATTTATCTTTTGGAATAGAAACCATTGGGACATAAGGAACTACATTGGACAGCGAAGGGCGACAACTGGCGATATATTTATGTGCACATATACGATGTTGTTGGGAAACATTGGAGGTAACATCTCGAATATAAAAAATCAACATTATGATGTCATAATCATTTCCAACTCGGTCCAACGACCTGGCTTTCGGTTTCGATTCTGGGCAGGTAACAATGAATTTTGTATTGAATATTTTTATTTTTAGCCATTTGTCCGAAATATTGCATGGATATAATGTTTCTATTGGATGGTTCTGGTTCGATGAACACGTACGAGTTCAACGAAATGTTAAACTTCGTGACGAAAGTGGTTGACAGCTTTAACTTCACCACGACCCGTGTGGGGGTCATGCAATTCTCACACTGGTTCGATGAAAGGTTCGGACATTTGATGTTTGGAGTTTTGAGGATTTTCGTTGAACAGATATGTTGCAGTAGAGTTGGTGTGCTGACTGCTGTGGGTGGGATAACTTTGTTGCCACACGAGTAATTGTCAGATCACCTCGCGACCACTGTCGGGTTACCTTGTAGTTACAACCCCTCCCTCCTACACAGATCAATATACGACCAGCCATACATGCAGAGTGATATCCAGCTTGGTATGTTTGCATCCAATATCCAGTTCAAGGTAAGTTGGATGGGGGGTGCGGACCACTATCAATTATGACATCACAGGTAGCATTATCAGCGATGCGTCACCATGGATACACGTCATTCACGGCGCACGCGATCCACAAAGCAATCTTCATCGATCTTGCTTCCTCCGATCGATTCACCGATCTCTGCACCAAGAAAGTCATCATCGTTGTTATTGATGGAAGGTGGGGGTTAGGGGGGTTGGGTGGGGGAATTTAGGAGGGTTTGGGGGTTTCAAGAATTTAGGAGGGTTTGGGGGGTTAGATGGGTTTGGGGGTTTCAAGCGGTGGGTGATTAGGGGTGTATGATTAAAACGTTCCTTCAATGTGGTAGAACCCATTGATCCACATTTCCAACCGATTAGCTGCGTGGGTTAGTTCGCTTCCGTACATCCGAAAGGTTGAGGGTTCGACACTGGTGGCTAGCTAGTCGGTTGTGTCCTTGGGCAAGGCACTTAAAGGGGAACTGAAGTCAATTTTAAGAATATCTTAATTAATGGAAAAAAATACGCTGATTTCAAAAATCAAATCAGTTTCTTCCAATATTTTTTCGTTAAAGAGTTATGAGCAAATATGCATTTTATTTTATGTTAGGGGATTTTCCGTATTACGTCACTGACGTTGTTGAGATTTCGTGCCCATATGCATTGTATACAATCATGTGCCAGTTTAGAGGTGAATTAGTAACAGAAGCGCCTACAGGAGCGTTGTATTTTCGTTTTTATTGTGGAGACTTAGCATAACACTTGTCATATAGCCTAACTGAACCAATGTACATGGTGACAGCTTACTTTAAGCGCGGTCATTTAAGGCCTGCACGGTCCTGGACCTAAGCTGAATGCTGAGGTATACAGGTCTCGTATTTAAATGACTTTAGAATAATAAGTCTTAGCAATTTATATTATAAATAATAAAAGTGAAAACAGAACAAGAAAACTATAACAGAATGCATTAAACTGTAACTGCCAGCAATTTATAGAAATAAACCAGCCATTAGGCAAAGGCTAGACTATGCGGTGGGAAAAGCCTATTTCTTTCATGGTTTACCTTGCCTGTTTGTATAATGTTTTGCTGTTGTGTATGTGGTGCATTTAATGTCTGCTGTTTTTGAAACTGAGCATTAGCCTACTGGTTGAGAATACCACTTATTGCAAAAACCAGTTAATCCACAGTTGAGTAGCTGATGTGTAGTCTGACAATAAGTACACAGCAAGCACTCAGATAAGTAAGTGAAGAATATATATAATATATCTTTACTTAACTACCCAAATAAGTTAATAAGAATATACCACATTTCTAATTTAGTTCTTTTTATTAGATATTGTAAAATGCCTAAAGTTAAGCCACTGAGAAGGAAGAAAGAGTCATTGGAGCATATTGTTTTGCTCCAGGATGTACAAATTCCCTATTACATGCACACGAAATTCCCAATCCAACTGTGCTCTTCCATCGATTTCCTCACATTGACAAAAAAACAGATGAAGCAATGGATACAACAATGCAAGCATTTTAAACTACCTGGAAAAAGAACTGCAGTGTGTAGTGCACATATTTGTGACAAGGATTATCATAGTAAAATTGTATTTGACTCCAATGGAGTAGCCAAGATGATGAAAACAAACCACTTCGGTGAAAAATACAGTTCCAACAATTTTTAATTTTTTCTGATTATGATTTTAAACATAGTGATCAACCCAGTACATCAAGTGCAACTTCAAGAACTTCTTTATCCAAGCAGATAATTGAAAAATAAGGGCTTTTAGTAATGCAAGTCCAGTCTGGCGTTATTTTGTGCACAAATGCATGTACATTCATGCGGTGTGTCCATAAGAATACAGTTTTTGCAACGGCACCAAGTCATGTCAATAGGTAATGTTTCTAAATAAAAATTTTCTTCTATGGGGCTTGCATCTTCAAAGATACTTTCAGACGTTTTCCTTGGTTCAAACGCACATGACTAAATTTGTGTTGTTTTATTGTGTACAATAAAACTTATTTCATCCATGCCAGAATGCTGAAAACTGTCATCCATTTTAGTGTTACAACATTAACTTAAATTTACTCTAGAAATGAAGAAAACAAAAGAAATTTGTTAAAACTTCTATGCATATGTATACCAAATCTCTCACACTCTCAGTTTGTAGCCTAGGGGTTGATAACAACATTGCTAATCTACGTTGCAGATTATGGCTATATATTGAAAAGCAACAATCATGAAAGAAATAGGCTGTTCCCACCGCATAGTCTGATCTTTGATTGATGGCTGGTTTATTTCTATAAATTGCTGGCGGTTACAGTTTACTGCCTCCTGTTCTAGTTTTCTTGTTCTGTCTTCACTTCTATGATTTATGATATAAATTGCTAAGACTTATTATTCTAAAGTCATTTAAATACGAGACCTGTATACCTCAGCATTCAGCTTAGGTCCAGAATCGTGCAGGCCTGAATGACCGCGCTTAAAGTAAGCTGTCACCATGTACATTTGGTTCAGTTAGGCTATATGACAAGTGTTATGCTAAGTCTCCATAAAAAAACGAAAATACAACGCTCCTGCAGGCGCTTATGTTACTAATTCACCTCTAAACTGGCACATGATTGTATACAATGCATATGGGCACGAAATCTCAACAACGTCAGTGACGTAATACGGGAAATCCCCTAACATAAAATAAAATGCATATTTGCTCATAACTCTTTAACAAAAAAATATTGGAAGAAACTGATTTGATTTTTGAAATCAGCGTATTTTTTTCCATTTATTAAGATATTATTAAAATTGACTTCAGTTCCCCTTTAAGAAAAATTGCCTAAACCCTGTGGTTAAATGGGTTCTACTAAATTAAAGGAACGTGTGAATCATACACAACACACTGCAATATTTCCGGTAACCCGACCATGGGCGCGAGGTGATCTGACGATTGCCTGTGTGTTAACCCCTTGGGGTTTCAATTCACGCGGATAAACACAAATATTCTATCCTAGTTTCAGGTAATGACCGCTAAGTTCCTTGCCTAAGGACTAATACATTGCAACCAGCTATTTGTGTATTTCATTCAATATAAACCGACCTCCCCCATCAATTCCAACACACAAAGTGAGCGGGAGCGTTGCATCCACAGATCGCTCGACCATTCCATGTTACTCACCAACGCCAACGCTGCTCGGGCACTAGGTGTCACTATGTACGCCGTGGGAGTTTCAAACTATTGGCGCCAGGAACTCCAGGTTTTTGTTGTTTGTTTATTGTAAAGTTTAATAACCACTATACCTACCTAATTAACATGAATATTGACGTGTTTTAACAAATGAGAAAGTCAAACTTTGCGTTTATAAAACAGAATTATTGCATAAGGAGGCCGTAAATAGCAAGCATGATATAATGTGGGAAATTAGTTGATTTCTAATTGTGGCGTTAAATCAATCAATCTTGGAATTAATTTGTGACGCAGCGAAGTTATTTTGATCCTCTAAGCCCCCTATCCTATCCTCCTACCCCAGAAACCCCCCTTATTACCCCTTCCCCCGGAATAACCCCCCTAACCCCCACCATGACCCCAGGTGATTGCAAATGGAGAGGTGGGTAAGAACGACCGGGTTTTCACCGCCCCCAATTTCGATCAACTCCATCGAGTTGCCCCACCCCTCACCCGACATATTTTATCGCTGATGTCACCAGGTATGACGTCATCAGTGCATGTTTTAAAACTGCGGTGTCACATGATATTTCTACCCAGCCGAGTTTCGAACCCATGATAGGTTCATTACTAGGAAGTCTGTATATGTATCGGTGGCGATAACCATTCGGCCACACGACCGTTCGAATTTACTGGGAAATTACATTTTATCTCCGTGGTTAACGCCAGGGGCGTCATCGCACGGGCAATCGTCGAATTACCTCGTGCCCACGGTCGGGTTATCGGAGTTATTAGTAGACATCGCCTGAACTCAGTGGATTAATGGTTTCTATTAATTTAAAGGAACGTCTCAATCATGCACAACGCACTGCAATAGCTCTGGTAACAGACCAACCAGGCAACGGCTTAACGAGGCGTAATTTGCTGGCATAATAAAACCAACAAGGAATTAAGCCCAAGCACACCTCACTCACTCATATGAGTTATATGAATAGCCAACCTACGTCATTGGTGTGTTGACCTAACACCTGGTATCCTTTCCAGCTGACTCTGCGTGATTCATCCACCAAGCTCACCCACCCAACCATCCAACCACCCAACCACCCCCAGCTATATTTAGCAACTTAGCGCACTCTAGCGGACATATATCGTCGCTGATCCACACAATGAAAGATGACCGCAACCACAACTGCAGCTAATTGTTTACGACTTTCCATCTAAATTATTACTTAGGGTTGGTCATGGATCTAATGCTGTGTGCGATGCGTGTTCCTGTGTCAGTCGTCCATGTTTTATTCTGCGTGTTTCGTTGTCCATCGTCGTTTTATTTTGTATTCAGTTGACCTTGCGAAGTCTGAATGTGATGTTGCGTGGAAGCTTCGTTGAAATGTCGGGTCAAGTTATTTCGCATCAACCACACTTGCCACAGTTGCTTTCAGTACAATGAAGCATTATATCGATGCGTGGATTACTTTCAGTATCGAATGGTTATCAGTGGGCTGGGTTGTTATAACTTGGCTATCGCATGACCATATCAATACTAACTCAATAATATTGGATCTTTTTAGCATAATAGAAAGGTTGAACGTAAACTTATTTTAAACTCCATTTATTAAAAACAAGTAGTATTTCTCTTTTGTAGCGAATTCGCGATACGTCATTATGGGGTTTTCTTCGGAAATCCTATGGAGACACATTTGATTTCACTCTGTTTTTATTTCTGCGTAACGCTGGTGACAGGCATGGCCATTAGGTAGAACGCGTTATCAAATCACGTTAAAACTTTAAGGAATCCTAACTGGCATAGTTTCACTCGACCGTTTTGTACGGCCAGCTGGTTTAACGGTTAAGTGCTTCGCCTTTCAATCGAAAGGTTGCAGGTGGGAAACTGGTATCTAGCTAGTCGGTTGTGTCCTTGGGCAAGGCACTTTACGGACATTGCCTGAACCCAGCGGATTAATAGGTTCTACCAAATTGAAGGAACATGTCTGTCATATACAACACATTGCAATAGCTCCGGTAACCTGACGATGGGCGCGAGGTGATCTGACGATTGCCCGTGTGTTAACCCCCTTGGCTTTCCCATTCACGGGGATAAAGATGAATATCCTATCCTATCGGGGAAATGTAAAAAAAAGAAGCCAATTTTTCAGCATTTTTGGCGTTATCGTCAATATCTTAGTAGGATTAGAAAGGAATATTTACTTTAAAATTATACTAAATTTAGAGATTTACAACACAAATCAGAAAACATAACTCGAATTTAAATTACCCAGTGTGCCCCGGGTGGGGTCCAACCTCACGTCTGACACCAAGAGGCCAAGATATCGTCTAACGTGACCAGATGCAAAATTAGCTAAGGTTGTGTGTATTTTGCTGTGTTCGCATATGATCAAGGCTGAAAGAACCTTCCGTGAAGTTGTCGGATTGCGAGAGCCCTAACTGAGTATGTTAGTTGGGAATCGCCAGGCCAGATTTAGTGTCAAACAATAGACACAAATACAACCTAACGGTGAAGAAATCCTACAATACATTATAAGTTTCACTTTGGTGTATTTTGCTATTATATATATTGGGGAAGTTTAACATTGGTTTCCATCCGCTACTGTCGTATCACAAAAATGCTGATGTCAGCAAATACAAATTTAGTGGATCAATCAAATGATTTTGACTGACACTTTCAAATAAGGTTGCATAATAGAATGAACATGATGCAAATTATAACATATTTATGGCCGTTTTGCGTATTGTTTGTGACGTCATCGATCATGTGATCATAGAGAACTAATATATAGAGGGGACACTCGGTGTAACTGAAGACGATGTTTTTTAAAATGCAGAAGATTTGTATAATTATATATGGAGTAAGTTTTAGATATTATTTATTTTTAATCATAACATTTGTTAAAATTAATTAAATATGCATGATTTATAACTAAAAATATCAATTATTAGAAATGGCAACATTCAGACGCGTCACGCTTGGTGTACATTTGATCATGTGATCAAAACAGGAAACAAATCAATGTATTACTACGGGAATTGTTGTTAATTATTCTTACTAGCTCTTGTAATTAAAATATATAATTTGTATTTACGTAGGCTAACAGTATTCATTAGATAGGCTTAGAAGTTAGAACCCATCTTTAAAATCGCCTTTTAATCGAAAGGTTGCAGGTGCGATACTGCTCGCTAGCTAGGCACTTTACGGATATTGCCTGAACCCAGCGGTTTAATGGGTTCTACCAAATTAAAGGAATTAACGTATCTATCATATACAACACACGGCAATAGCTCCGGTAACCCGACGGTGGGTGCGAGGTGATCTGACGATTGCCCGTGTGTTAACCCCCTTGGTTTTCCCATTCACGAGGATACACATGAATATCCTATCCGACCCTTAAATATGGTCTAAGCCCTAGAAAATACAACTTCTTTTGCAGAAAGATTTAAAATATAAATAAATTTGAGTGAGAGTGACACAATTTCAAGAAGCATTTAATATATTTAATTAGTTAAACAAGAAATAGAAATGTGTCTATATGATCTGCTCAATTTATTAGTACTCTATGATGTGATATTGAAGCGAAAGTCCACCAGAGTAATTCTGGTAAAATAATCGAATAAAATAAACGCAGCAGAACTGTCATTTGAGTTTATGCGACGTAAAATATCGAAACTTAAATTGTTTTAGTAGGTTATATATAAAAAAAACTTGAAATAAAAAAACATGAATTTTATTACTGAAATCATATTTATTGTTTAAAATTGAATGTGAGAGGTTACGCATATTATTTAATAATTATGACTTTTTTGTTTTCATACTTAGCTCAAGCTTTGCTATATTTTTGCGTTGCGTTTGTATCTGTAGCGGCTACTTATTTTATTTATATATATTGCCATATTGGTTTTACACAGTAGATTTGTAGAGGTGTAGCTTTATTATTAATTAGACTCTGATAACAATACAAGTAAAATAATGCATAAGCATAACCGGCTACATAGTTTTATAAATGGGGACGAGCTGTAGGGTACGTTAGTACATACCCGCCCTAGTTGTCACAATGTGGATTTCAAATCAGTTCTGTAAGCCTAGCATAGGCGCCGAGTTTCTAAAATGGGTAAGGGTGCGAAAACAAAATTTGCGCGAGAATTTTTTTGGTACATTTGTTGATCGATGAAATATCTTCAAAATAACTGTCTTTGAGGCTGACTTAATGGCAAAGCGAACTGAGCGCGGTTAAATAAGAGGTAACAGATTCTTAAAAACTTCAACGTTAATAAATAAGCGACGTGTAAAAATTTGTTCTCTCCCCGCCAGCACGGAAAGGTCAACGACCCTTAATAAACACTAATAGTCTTCTGTTTTATGCCAAATCGTGGCCGCCGTGGTTTGCTTTGCGTTTGCTAAAATAACTGATAAATGTCCGTCTTTGGCGTTTCGACATGATATGCCTACTTAAATTGCTCTAAAAAGAAGAAATATACAATGCATTCGATTACAAAGTAATTTAAAATATTTCCATCGCGCTAAAACCAACGCTGCGTTTTTACGAATTTAATTATTCCTAAACGCACTAAAATAGTTGCAACTTATAAGAACTATAGTTTTGCTTCTGGTTCTCAATATTAATTGCATTGGGATAAGGTATAACATGCACTTACTTTGTTTCATAACAATGGCGGCTGTTGCCTACTTTGCCAATAAAAGATAAAGGAATCGTGGATTCATGACAAAATAAAGTATATTGTTATGCAGAAAGTGAACGTTAATAAACACTGTTTACCTTGTTTTTTTTCGCATCTGGTTCTGATCACTAATTCAGTGATAATAACCTTGTTTTTCTATTTACTTTATTCGTAGACGGTTCAGTTACCTATCTGTTGTCATATTCGGTGCAATTTTAAAATTCGTTATTAATTTAAATACGTAAGTATAAATAAACTAAATCGACAAAAATTTAAATACTCACCAATGGGATGAATACATTGTTGAATAAACTCAACATGTTAAGTTTAGGAAATTTCTTCATGTTTTTTCCTGCGCTAACCGCCGACCGTACGAGTTTTAATGAAGAAATACTTATCAATATATGTATCAGTGTAAAATCAAAATATGTTTTACAAAAGGTTGTGGTTAACATGTGATTGATTTTCTCTAGTTTTATCCAGACTTCTTAGTGATTTTTGTCCTGTGATAATGGCTGCAAATAACTTGAATGAGAAAGAATATAGAAGCGATCACGAGGGTCGGTTTACTTGACAATGTAAACAGTTTACGTGAAGAAAGGATACTTTGTGATGTCACATTCAATGCGGAAGGTGGAGAAGTATCAGCTCACAGAAGTATTCTTGCCGCGTTTTCCGAATATTACAGAGCCATGTTCACATCCAAGTGCAAAGAAGGCTGTACAGATGATGGTGTCAAAGTTGTTGGAATTACAGCTCTGATACTTAACCTGATCATAAGCTTCATTTACACTGCAAAGATCACAATCAACAGTGAAACGGTTTATCAACTGTACGAGGCGGCCGATATGTTGCAAATCAAATATGTGAAAGATTATTGTGTTGGCTTTCTTAAAGACGCACTTGAAGTTGGGAACTGTTTATTCGTTCGGGCATTTGCACAAATGTACAATATTCCTGAGTTGGTGACACATTGTAACAATTTCTTTTTAGACAACTTTGAGTTGGTTTCAAATGGACTGGACTTCAAAGAATTGAATCCGGATGAAACTGAAGCTCTTATTAGAATGACAAAGACATCCGATTCTTTAAGTGAAGAGATGATTTTCAGAAGCATCATGAATTGGGTTAAACACGATCTTGAAAATCGACAACAATTTTTTGAACGCTTGTTTCAACTGATTGACATCAAGAAATTACCAACTTCCTTCCTTAAAATGATTAAAAAAACTGAGTGGACTTGGATGAGAAAATGTGAAACTTTTGTTGATGTGTGCATGGCTGAATTGATCAATCGTAATGAAAACCAACCAGTAGAGGGAGCTAGAGTAGAAGAGATTGCATCCCAATTCCTGGTTGTGGGTGGTGTTGTTACAAACAAACTTGTCAGTATTTACGATGTTGTTGGGAAACATTGGAGAAATATTGTGTCAACCTTGGAAGAAAGATGTGCTTCAACCAGTGTGAAGATAAACAACCATGTTTATTCGACTGGTGGTGGTGAATTGTGGGGCACAGATTCTGTTGAGCGGCTAGACTTGGAGCAAATTAATGCTGGTTGGCACAAGGTGACATCTATGAATGAGAAACGAAGGTTCGCAGCATCTGCTGTGTTAAATGATCAAATGTTTACTGTGGGAGGTAGGAATTGTGATTATTTATCATCGGCCGAAGTTTACATCCCAATGGTGGATACATGGACTAATATTGCTTCAATGGAAACTGAACGAGATGGCCATGCTCTTGTTTCATATGATGGTCGTTTATATGCGTTTGGTGGATATAATGGAAATTATTTAAATTCAATGGAAAGTTTTGATCCAAGAATGAGGAAATGGGAAAAGTTAACTTCTATGAAAAAGAACAGAAATGGACTGTGTGGTGTTGTTTGCAATGGTGAGATTTACGCCATTGGTGGTGACGGACTTGATTCGGTGGAACGATACAATTTTCGAACCAATTCCTGGAGGTCGGCCAGCAGAATGAACTATGAGCGATATGGTGCTTCCGCTTGCGTTGTGAATGGGAAGATATATGTCGTTGGAGGTCAAGGTGAATCCAGAACCTCAGTGGAGGTTTATGATCCAACAATCAATGAATGGAAGATTGAAACCAACATAGAGATACCAAGATATGGTTCATCAGTTGTAGCTTTGTAAGCGATATCTACAACCAAGCCACCAAGATTACATTGCAAATAATTCAACGCTTTTGTTAACAATTACATTCGGTTAAACTTACAGGATTTGATATTTCCTGAACATAATTCTTGTTTGGGACAAAATCACCATAAATGTTGTAGTAGATCTTACTTGTAGTATTGTATTTAATAATATTATTTCAGATTTATCTAATTACGTGGATTCCAATTTAAATATGTTACATGTTAGGCCAGGGGGGTACAACTGTTTTGCGCAATGGGCCACAACGTACAAGTATAGAGATACCGCGGGCCATACCATCGAACAATTTTTTTTATGACGGCTGCCCTTTTCGGCAATTGCTTCAGTTATCTTAAAGTTTTGTAACTAACTCAGTGTCCTTTTTGTGAAACATTAATTAATGAAATACTTCTTGCTGTTTTTGGCAAATTAGGCAAACTACAATTTGATTGTGTTGCCCAATGGAGTATTTTACACAGTTATATCACGTAATACTTTACCACTGCCAGAAAATGGCAGTTTTCATACAATGTGCATTATCCTGTAACAATGGGAGGTCGCCTCAGTACGGGAGACGGAATTTAATTGCAGTGTAACGTATCCTTATACTGTAGTCAAAACGCCAATGATGCCGTTAAAATTCAGAAAAAGTTTTTTAATGAATAATAGGCTACGAAGCACAAGGTCTGTAGCGGGCCACGTAAATACGTACCGCGGGCCGTGCTGCGGCCCGCGGGCCGTATGTTGCACGCCCCTGTGTTAGGCTAACAACTATATTCGCCGTACATCACACGGTACCCTGATGGCTTTATTTTACAATATTTTTTACTAATTTATGTTTTATAATAATACACTTTAATTTTTGACAAAATTATGCTTTATTTAGTAATAAACACTGAAATTTAGCCAAAATTATGCCTTATTCAGTAATATACATTGTAATTTCAGCCAAAACTATGCTTTATTCTGTCATATACACTGTAATTGCTTGTGCTTTATTTAATAATGCAACTTTATTATTCTTACATTTCTGCTGAGATTCAAGTAAAACAATTATTCTGTATACCATGTGTGGTTTATTCAGTAACCCGACAGTGGGCATGAGGTATTCTGGCGATAACCCGTGCGAAAACGCTTCTTTCACATATTGAGGGATGATACACGGGGATAAAGTGGATTATTTTGTCACCACAAACGACAATCACATTTCGAGTTATTCGGGAACAGCGAGATAAATCATGACGTCACATAGGGGGACAATGTGAATGAAACAATGAAATAAAGTGGTTTTGAGTGGTTGTACTATGCACCACGCATTCTCCTATTTGAAACCACAAGTAATCCTGGCTTATAAGCAGGGTTGGACTGATCATAGTTCACTCCATATCAACTTGAATACCAGGGGTGCTGCGGTGTTCAAATGCTTGGCCCAATCTCTGTATATTGACCTCGTTTAAGTACCAGCTTTGATTATACGTAATGAGAAAGTCCTTGATTCGATCCTCACTTTGTGCAAGGTTGTGTTCATTGCATTAATGTCACCATGCTTGTATGCAAAGTATCGTTAACTTCCCGAGTTATCAAACAATATGTCTAATATTTCTTTTCGGATCACCTCCAATATTAAACCACTTATTCCCATGGACACAATCTACCTCCTCACCAAATTCAAACACAACTAAAATCGAAAACTTACCTCGATAAAGGATCCGTCTTGGCGCCATAGAAACACAAACGCACCAATCGGAATGCAGAGAATGGATGATGAGGCTAAACACCAACCAATCAGATTCGCCCATCAGGGATACTCATAATCTCCAACCTTAAGAGGGCGCCATTGAGCACAGTAGAACACTAAGATTGCCTGAAAACACAATAATCTCGGTTTGACCTTATTTTCACATAGCGGCTAATATTAGTTGAAGTTGGAATATGTTTAGCTGGTTGCCCTTGTTACACCGGTCACATGTATAGGCAGTTGAGTCGCTTCTTGAAGCATCCGATAAATAAAATGCTTCATTCTGGTTTGTAACTCATTTGATAAAAGCCCGAACGGCTGCAGACAGTCGAAAGGTGGATGGATTGACACCAATCGATTAAATTGAAAACAAAAATCATATACAACACACTTTAATAACCCATGGTCGGCGCAAGGTGATCTGACGTTGCCCAAAGACACAACCGACTAGCAAGCGACCAGTTTCGCACCTGCAACCTTTCGATTGAAAGGCGACATACTTAACCGGTAGACCAGCCGACCGCAGATTGCTTCGGTGGGTGCGAGGTGATCTGGCGATTGCCCGTGTGTTAACCCCCTTGGTTTTCCCATCCACGGGGATAAACATGAATATCAACACAAGGAATTACTAATGTGAGAGCAGGAATGATGACGCGATACGACACCTCGTACAACCTCGATATCTCACGACCAGTCATCTCTTTTACATCACAAGTGACCAGCCAATGGCAAGAGTCTCGAATAATGCAAGGAATAGCAAGGTGATGGTGGATGCTCCGTAGTAGTAGATGAGTTCGAATATGTGGGGGCCGTTCTGGGGTGAGAGGGGTAATAAAGGGAGGTTGCAAGGATCCTGGGTTCGAATCCATGCTAGGGTTGGAGAACCAGGGATCCTGGGTTCGAATCCATGCCAGGGTTGGGGAACCAGGGATCCTGGGTTCGAATCCAAGCCAGGGTTGGAGAACCAGGGATCCTGGGTTCGAATCCATGCCAGGGTTGGAGAACCAGGGATCCTGGGTTCGAATACAGGCCAGGGTTGGAGAACCAGGGATCCTGGGTTCGAATCCATGTCAGGGTTGGAGAACCAGGGATCCTGGGTTCGAATCCATGCCAGGGTTGGAGAACCAGGGATCCTGGGTTCGAATCCATGCCAGGGTTTGAGAATTAGGGATCCTGGGTTTAAATCCAGGCCAGGGTTGGAGAACCAGGGATCCTGGATTCAAATCCAGGCCAGGGTTAGATAACCAGGGATTCTGGGTTATTGGTTTCTTACTTTTTGGTCGTTTAAAATGTGTTTTTTAAAAGATATTTTATTATAAAGCAGGAAAACGGCAAAACGACGTTCTTGGCAGAAAGTGAGACTTTATAAAACAGAATTATTGCATAAGAAGGCCGTAAATAGCAAGCATGATATAATATGGGAAATTAGTTGATTTCTAATTGTGGCGTTAATTCAATTAATCAATTTTGGAAATAATTTGTGACGCAGCGAAGTTATATTGATCCTCTAAGCCCCCTATCCTATCCTCCTACCCCTGAAACCCCCCTTATTACCCCTTCCCCCGGAATAACCCCCCCCCCCTAACCCCCACCATGACCCCCACCATGACCCCAGGTGATTGCAAATGGAGGGGTGGGTAAGAATGACCGGGTTTTCACCGCCCCCAATTTCGATCAACTCCATCGAGTTGCCCCTCCCCTCACCCGACATATTTTGACGCTGACGTCATCAGGTATGACGTCATCAATGCATGTTTATGATGCTACCATGTCACAGGATATTTTTTCCCAGTCGAGTTTCGAACCCACGATGGGTTCATTAGTAGGAAGTCTGTATATGTATCGGTCGCGCTAACCATTCGGCCATACGACCATTCGATGTCAGAGGAAAATTACATTTTATGTCCGTGGTTAACGCCAGGGACGTCATCGCACAGGCAATCGTCGAATTACCTCGTGCCCACGGTCGAGTTATTGGAGCTACTAGTGGATATAAATTCAGCGAAATATTGGTCTACCAATTTAAAGTAACTTCACAATTATACACAACACACTACAATCGCTCCGGTAACAGACCAACCAGGCAACGGCTTAACGAGGCGTAATTTGTTGGCATAATAAAACCAACAAGGAATTAAGCCCAAGCACACCTCACTCACTCATATGAGTTATATGAATAGCCAACCTACGTCATTGGTGTGTTGACCTAACACCTGGTATCCTTTCCAGCTGACTCTGCGTGATTCATCCACCAAGCTCACCCACCCACCCAACCATCCACCCCAGCTATATTTAGCAACTTAGCGCACTCTAGCGGACATATATCGTCGCTGATCCACACAATGAAAGATGACCGCAACTACAACTGCAGCTAATTGTTTACGACTTTCCATCTGAATTATTACCTAGGGTTGGTCATGGATCTAATGCTGTGTGCGATGCATGTTCCTGTGTCAGTCGTCCATGTTTTATTCTGCGTGTTTCGTTGTCCATCGTCGTTTTATTTTTGTATTCAGTTGACCTTGCGAAGTCTGAATGTGATGTTGCGTGGAAGCTTCGTTGAAATGTCGGGTCAAGTTATTTCGCATCAACCACACTTGCCACAGTTGCTTTCAGTACAATGAAGCATTATATCGATGTGTGGATTACTTTTAGTATCGAACGAATGGTTACCAGTGGGCTGGGTTGTTATAACTTGGCTATCCCATGACCATTATTAATACTACGTCAATATATTATTGGATCTCTTCAGCATAGACTAGAAAGGTTGGATGTAAACTTATTTTAAACCTCCCGATTTAGTAAAAAAGTATTTTTTCTATTAGTTTGTAACAAATTCGCGAATCGTCATTATGGGTTCTCTTCGGAATTCCTATGGAAGAACAATTTGAACACGTTATCAAATCAGGTTGAAACTTTTGGGAATCCTAACCGACATGCTCATAGTTTGCCTCCACCGCTATCGCGGAAAATGTATAATAGAAGCCAATTTTTTAGCATTTTTGGCGTTATCGTCAATATCTTAGGATTAGAAAGGAATATTTACTTCATATTTCTACTAAATTCATAGATTTACAAAACAAATCAGAAAATATAACTAGAATTTAAATTACCCAGTGTGCCCCGGGTGGGGTCCAACCCCACGTCTGACACCAAGAAATCGACTAACGAAACCAGATACAAAATTAGCTAAGTTGTGTGTATTTTGCTGTGTTCGCATATATGATCAAGGTTGAAAGAACCTTCCGTGAAGTTGTCGGATTGCGAGAGTCCTAACTGAGTAATGTTAGTTTGGAGTCGCCAGGCCAGATTTAGTGTTAAACAATAGACACAAATGCCATCTATAGGTGACAAAACCCTACAATACATTTATAAGTTTTCAATTTCATTTTGGTGTATTTTGCTATTGTCTATATTAGGGAAGTTTAACATTGGTTTTCATCCGCTATTGTCGTATCACATAAAAATGCTGATGTCAGCAAATACAAATTTATTGCATCAATCAAATGCTTTTGACTGACACTTTCAAATAAGGTTGCATAATAAAATGATCATGGTGCAAATTATAACATTTTTATAGCCGTTTTGCGAATAGTTTGTGACGTCATCGATCATGTGATATTAAAGCGAAGAGAGTAATTCTGGCAAAATAATCGGGCAGCAGAAAAGGATAAACGCAACAGAAAAGCGACCGCATGGCAGCGTATGGATCGTAAGAGGACGGGAGGTATCGAGTCTGATATGTCGATTCCCGCAGAGGAAATCAGGACAAAGCTGTTTGGAACTCGAACAGCTGTGCCTACATTAAGGCTTATTAAACAACACTTGACGTAATGTGCAAAACATATAACACAAACCGCGAATTCACTACAGTAGAACCCATCAAACCCGCTGGGTTAGACAATGTCCGTAAAGTGCCTTACCCAAGCACACAACCTAGCAAGCGACCAGTTTCCAACCTACAACCAACCACCAATAGGTTTTGCATATTACTTAATAACATACTTTTTTGTTTTCATACTTAGCTTAAGCTCTGCTATATTTTTTGTGCTGCGTTTCTATCCGATTATTCTGACAGAATCACTGTGGTGGAAATTCGATGGTTCCGCCTTGGATTCAGAACCTACATGATTGATTACATAGGAAAGGTATCGACTCGGTCAGTTGGGAAATTAACCGTAGATAATAAGTTCGATTTGGTAACTTGGTGACCCATCAGTTTATTCAAAACTGTAACAATCGTGTGTGGAAAACTTAAATAGGGGAAAGCGGGGACGGGAAGGAGGGAAACTGCTCACTAAAATGAAAATTATGACATTAGAGTTAGTTTTAAACATGGGGTTGGAGTGTAGCTAATTCGCTTAAATCGAGGTGTAATGTGTGTCTTAAACAAATGTCAGTGTGAACTCTATACAATATGACTTTATTATCATTTTTCCCACACGTTAAAGCCACTACACAGAATAACTCTAGAACTCCCAATAACTTCCTCTTACAAGGTTATCAAACTTTTTCGCGGCTAGCGCTGTATGGCTTGAAATATGATTATCGTTGTAGCCTGCTAACAGTGTAACGGCTAATACTGAAGCAGTATATTATCATTGAAACCGCAATTTTGAAGTCCTAGTTTTAATGCTTTTAAGACATACAATTTATACTTTAGCGCTGAGAGGTCGATATTTTACCGCTCAACAAGTAAAGTGCAGAGAACAATTTATTACTGCAAGACAACCGTTTTAACGTGGCAATTAGCCAAGAACGTTTTAACGTCGCAATTAGCCAAGAGGTTAAGCTTTATTATCAATATTTGTTTGACTCCAATAACGCAACGGTACAAGTAAAATAATAGATAAGATTAACCGGCTACGTAGTTTGATAAGTGGGGACGGGCTGTAGGGTACGTTAACCGTATTCCCGCCCTCGAGAGCACCAGAGCCTAGGCTATACAGACTGTGGATTGGGAACACAGTTCTGTAGGCCTAGACATTTCTGGGTCTGTGTCTCTCTCTGATGAAATGGGGTCTTTTATACGCGATTTTGCTCCAAGGAAAAAGTGCGCTGGAGAATATCTAAAACACAAACAATAGATTATTTTTGCGCTAGATACAATGGTAATTAATTGCGCACTAGATTTAAACATTTACGTAAGTCGCGTTGATTGCATCGTGAATTTAGACAACAGTTCGTCATTTAGAGGTTCCTTGAAATCTTCTTGGAACTGTGTCGCCAGCCCCCCATAATGTCGGTACGACACATTATCGGAAATCAGTATCAGCCACCAACCATTACAGCAAGAGAGACAGCCTAAGGTGAACTCTTGGCCAAGCGACGAGCAGCAGCCAAATGCAGCTGCCTCTACCACAGTAATCCGCGGCCAAGCCGATAAGGAAGCAGGGGTTGCTATGAACCCAGCGAATTAATGGGTTCTACCAAATTGAAGGAACGTGTCTATCATATACAACACACTGCAATAGCTCCGGTAACCCGACGATGGGCGCGAGGTGATCTGACGATTGCCCGTGTGATAACCCCCTAGGTTTTCCCATTCACGAGGATAAACATGAATATCCTGAATATCCTAATATCCTTATCATCTATATATACTCCCAAATATTTAATGTGTCTGTAATCTGCTCAATTTATTAGTACTCTATGATGTGAGAAGCGAAAGTCCACCAGAGTAATTCTGGCAAATTAATCAGATAAAATAAATGCAGCAGAACTGTCGTAAGAGTTGTTTAGGCCAGGATTTAAATTAGTTATAACTTAAAGTGAGCAGTTTCCCTTCTTTTAGTGTTGCCCTCGAGAGATTTTATACAAAAACACCAACCAGCAGAATGACCTATCAAAGTAAAATCAAGAAGTTGCATTGCGATCTATGTATCTAGTCATTATCAGGTGTGCCTCTAAATACCCAGTGTGGACACTGTGGCCATTGTGGGCACACTTAAAAACCTTACCCTAACTCAAACCCTAACTCTGACACACTGCCCATACTGGGTATTTAGAGGAACCAATTATCAGAAATCAGTATCAGCCACCGACCATTGCAACGAGAAAGACAGTCTAAGGTGAACTTTTGGCCAAGGGACGAGCAGCAGTCAAATGCAGCTGCCTCTACCACAGTAATCCGTGACCAAGCCGATAAGGAAGCATAAATAACAAGTTTGGTTTGTTAACTCATGGACCAATTGGATTCTGCTTGAAGTTATAAAACACTTTTTATAAATTCTTATAAAATATTGTGGTTAAAGAGTCTGCTTGCATATATATACAAATATATAAATCAGTGTAAAATCAAAATGTGTTTTACAAATGGTGGTGGTTAACATGTGATTGACTTTCTCTAGTTTTATCCAGACTTCTTAGTGATTTTTGTCCTGTGATAATGGCTGCAAATAACTTGAATGAGAAAGAATATAGAAGCGATCACGAGGTCGGTTTACTTGACAATGTAAACAGTTTACGTGAAGAAAGGATACTTTGTGATGTCACATTCAATGCGGAAGGTGGAGAAGTATCAGCTCACAGAAGTATTCTTGCCGCGTTTTCCGAATATTACAGAGCCATGTTCACATCCAAGTGCAAAGAAGGCTGTACAGATGATGGTGTCAAAGTTGTTGGAATTACAGCTCTGATACTTAACCTGATCATAAGCTTCATTTACACGGCAAAGATCACAATCAACAGTGAAACGGTTTATCAACTGTACGAGGCGGCCGATATGTTGCAAATCAAATATGTGAAAGATTATTGTGTTGGCTTTCTTAAAGACACACTTCAATTTGGAAACTGTTTAATTGTTCGGGCATTTGCACAAATGTACAATATTCCTGAGTTGGTGACACATTGTGACAATTTCTTCTTAGACAACTTTGAAGTGGTTTCAAATGAACTGGACTTCAAAGAATTGAATCCGGAAGAAACTGAAGCTCTTATTAGAATGACAAAGACATCGGATTCTTCAAGTGAAGAGATGATTTTCAGAAGCATCATGAATTGGGTTAAACACGATCTTGAAAATCGACAACAATTCTTTGAACGCTTGTTTCAACTGATTGACATCAAGAAATTACCAACTTCCTTCCTTAAAATGATTAAAAAAAACTGAGTGGACTTGGATGAGAAAATGTGAAACTTTCGTTGATGTGTGCATGTCTGAATTGATCATTCGTAGTGAAAACCAACCAGTAGAGGGAGCTAGAGCAGCAGTGATTGCATCACAATTCCTGGTTGTGGGTGGTGGTGGTGATGCAAAGAAACTTGTCAGTATTTACGATGTTGTTGGGAAACATTGGAGAAATATTGTGTCAACCTTGGAGGAAAGATATGGTTCAACCAGTGTGAAGATAAACAACCATGTTTATACGGCTGGTGGTGGATGGAATGCCACAGATTCTGTTGAGATCGTTATGACTTGGAGTCCCAAATCAATGCTGGTTGGCACAAGGTGGCATCTATGAATGAGAAACGAGGGTTCGCAGCATCTGCTGTGTTGAATGATCAAATGTTTACTGTGGGAGGTTCGAATAATGATTTTTTATCATCGGCCGAAGTTTATAACCCAGTGTTGGATACATGGACTAATATTGCTCCAATGGAAACCAAACGAGGTGCACATGCTCTTGTTTCATATGATGGTCGTTTATATGCGTTTGGTGGATATAATGGGAATGATTTAAATTCCATGGAAAGTTTTGATCCAAGAATGAGGAATTGGGAAAAGTTAACTTCTATGAAAGAAAACAGAGGTAGACTTGTGTGGTGTTGTTTGCAATGGTGAGATTTACGCCATTGGTGATGACGGACATGATTCGGTCGAACGATACAATTTTCGAACCAATTCCTGGATGGAGGCCAGCAGAATGAACTATGAGCGATATGATGCTTCCGCTTGCGTTGTGAATGGGAAGATATATGTCGTTGGAGGTCGTGGTGGTAAATCCAGCACCTCAGTGGAGGTTTATGATCCAACAATCAATGAATGGAAGATTGAAACCAACATGGAGATACCAAGATATTGGTCATCAGTTGTAGCTTTGTAAGCGATATCTACAACCAAGATTACATTGCAAATAATTTAACTCTTTTGTTCACAATAACATTCAGTTAAACTTACAAAATTTAATATTTTCTCAACATAATTCTTGTTTGGGACAAATTCACCATAAATGTTGTAGTACACATTACTGCAATGAAATGTTGTAGTAGTGTATTTATTCATATCATTTCAGAATTATCTAATTATGTGGATTCCAATTTAAATATGTTACATGATGTTAACAACTACAGTAGAACCCCACTTGACGACCACCTCGATAACACGACCACCTCATTATCAGGACCACTTCAGTGCGGTCCCAAATAATTTACTATGGTAATGCATTGCATTATGTTTCAATAACACGACCACCCCGGTATCCACACCAGGACCGCCATATTTTGGTCCAAAACTTCAAATTTGACTCCGGTAAAGCGACCACATGTGCCCAGTAATGTGCCTTTGTCACCAAAATAAGAAGTTTAAATTTCTTTTGTGATAAAAAAAATTAGATTACATAAGCGCTTACACACAAACAAAACAAAATTGTGGCAAGCAGAACTGAATTTTATAAGATAAACTTTAGAACTAACAGTTGTTTAAAATCATTTTGCAAAAAATAATGGCGTTTAGTAAAAAGGCAGACGTTTTGACTGCATATAGCGACAACTTGCTCCAAATGAAAATTCACTAACACGACCAACCCGCTAACGCGACCGCTTAATGACAGTCCCATAGGTGGTCAGGTAAGCGGGGTTCCACTGTATACACGCTATACATCACACGGTATCCTAATGGCTTTATTTTACAATAATTTTTACTTATTTTTGCTTTATATATACCAGCGGTTCCCAAACTTTTTTTGTTGCCGGCGCCTTTTGTATACTTATTAAACATTGCGGCTCCCTCATAATGCCAAAATTTTCAAACTGCAATTATTGTATATCCAGACTAGTACGCATTTGGATAAACATTTTAAAGTCTTTAAAACTATTCACTGAAGTGACGAACAGTCAATTAATGCAAAGCAGTTATTTGACAAACCATTATTCGATAAACAATGCCACGTTAGGCAGCAAATAGTGTTAAATAACACCGAACAATGGATTTTTAACAAGTAAAACGAATACTGTATGGGGTTGCACAGCAGGCTCATACATCTTTAACTAACACATGCACTGTAATTAATTACTAAATGCAGCATCTTCCGCATGCTTTCGCGGCGCCCCTGGCAAAGTCTCGTGGCTCCCCAGGGCGCCCAGTTTGGGAAGCGCTGATATATATAATACACTGTAATTTTAGACAAAATTATTCTTTTAGTAATAAACACTGTAATTTTGCCAAAATTATGTTTTTTCAGTAATATGCACTGTAATTTAGCCAAAATTATGCCTTATTCAGTAATACACACTGTAATTTATGCTTTAATCAGGAATATACAATGTAATTTAGCTAAAATTATGCTTTACTCAGTAATATACACTGTAATTTCAGCCAAAATTATGCTTTATTCAGTAATAAACACTGTAATTTATGGTAAATTATGCCTTATTCAGTAATAGACATTGTAATTTCAGCCAAAATTATGCTTTATTCTGTCATATACACCGTAATTGCTTGTGCTTTATTTAATAATGCAACTTAATTATTCTTACATTTCTGCTGAGATTCAAGTAAAACAATTATCCTGTATGACATGTGTGGTTTATTCAGTAACCCGACGGTGGTCACGAGGTATTCTGATGAACCGCGTGAAAACGCTTCTTTCACATATTGAGGGATGATACACGGGGATAAAGTGGATTATCTTGTCACCACAAACGACAATCATATTTCGAGTTATTATTCGGGAACAGCGAGATAAATCATGACGTCACATGGGGGGCAATGTGAATGAAACAATGAAATAAAGTGGGTTTGAGTGGTTGTACTATGCACCACGCATTCTCCTATTTGAAACCACAAGTAATCCTGGCTTATAAGCAGGGTTGGGCTGATCATAGTTCACTCCATATCAACTTGAATACCAGGGGTGCTGCGGTGTTCAAATGCTTGGGCCAATCTCTGTATATCAGTGGTTCCCAACCTTTTTGTTTAGGTGACCCCCTTAAATTTTTTTCGCAGATTCTGTGACCCACACTTATATGCAATGTTTTACATGCATTTATTAACAAATCGGTGTGATGGTTGAACACCTTGTAGGTCTGCAGCTAAACGTGTCTTGTAGGTCTGCAGCTAAAAAAATCATGCTCCCCTTAACTATTTTTATCAATTTCAAGTTTTGACTGATTTCTGTTGTATAATAATACTAGGCTACTTCTCTAATAGAGTTCCAATTTGCAGCTATTGCACGTTCACAGTCATGTGGTCATAGTTTTATGACATCACAGTGGACGATATGACATCACAGTGGACGATATGACATCACAGTGGACGCATACTGATACAATAATATTGTGCTACAAAGCAATCCGAATGAAATGTCTTAATGGAAAATTAAACACAAGATAGCACATACTACTAGCGTACCGGTGCACCCAGTCCTATTGACATTTACCCTTGTTCTTACATTAGCAACAGCCTCGCGGCCCCCTTTAACATGCTTTGCGACCCCCTTTGGGGTCGCGACCCCCAGGTTGGGAACCACTGCTGTATATTGACCTCGTTTAAGTACCGGCTTTGATTATATGTAATGAGAAGATCCTTGGTTCGATCCTCACTTTGTGCAAGGTTGTGTTCCTTGCATTAATGTCACAACATCATGCTCATCATATAGGATAAGATATTTTATGTTTATCCCCGTAAATGGGAAAACCAAGGGGGTTAACACACAGGCAATCGTCAGATCACCTCCAATATTGAACCACTTATTCCCATGGACACAATCTACCTCCTCACCAAATTCCAATAAAATCCGTTCATAACTTCCCGCTTTATCAAACAATACGTCTAATATTTCTTCTCGGATCACCTCTAATATTGAACCACTTATTCCCATGGACACAATCTACCTCTTCACCAAATTTAAATACAATTCCCAAAATCGAAAACTTACCTCTTTAAAGAATCCGTCTTGGCGCCATAGAAACACAAACGCACAAATCGGAATGCAGAGAATAGATGACGAGACTAAACACCAACCAATCAGATTCGCCCACCAGGGATACTCATAATCTCCAACCTTAAGAGGGCGCCATTGAGCACAGTAGAACACTAAGATTGCCTGAAAACACAATAATCTCGGTTTGACTTCATTTTCACATAGCGGCTAATATTAGTTGGAATATACTTGTTTAATATTAAGTTAGAATATACTTGTTTAAATAAAATGTTTCATTCTGGTTTGTAACTTATTAGAAAAAAGCCTCAACGACTGCAGGCAGTGGGAAGGTGGATGGATTGACACCAGACGATTCAATTGAAAACAAAAATCATATACAACACACTTAAATAACCCGACGGTGGGCGCAAGGTGATCTGACGATTGCCAGTGTGTTAACCCCCTTGGTTTTCCCATTCACGGGGATAAACATGAATATCCACACAAGGAATTACCAATGTAAGAGCAGGGATGATGACGCGATACGACACCTCGTACAACCTCGATATCTCACGACCAGTCATCTCTTTTACATCACAAGTGAACTTGTGAGCGTTCCAAAACCAGCCAATAGCAATAGCCTCGAATAATGCAAGGAATAGCAAGGTGATGGTGGATGCCCCGTAGTAGTAGATGAGTTCGAATATGTGGGGGCCGTTCTGGGTGAGGGAGGTAATAAAGGGAGGTTACAAGGATCCTGGGTTTAAATCCATGCCAGGGTTGGAGAACCAGGGATCCTGGGTTCGAAGGCCAGGGTTGGAGAACCAGGGATCCTGGGTTCAAATCCATGCCAGGGTTGGAGAAGCAGGGATCCTGGGTTCGAATCCAGGCCAGGGTTGGAGAACCAGGGAACCTGGGTTCGAATCCAGGCCAGGGTTGGAGAACCAGGGATCCTGGGTTCGAATCCAGGCCAGGGTTGGAGAACCAGGGATCCTGGGTTCGAATCCATGCCAGGGTTGGAGAAGCAGGGATCCTGGGTTCGAATCCAGGCCAGGGTTAGAGAACCAGGGATCCTGGGTTCGAATCCAGGCCAGGGTTGGAGAAGCAAGGGATCCTGGGTTCGAATCCAGGCCAGGGTTGGAGAACCAGGGAACCTGGGTTCGAATCCAGGCCAGGGTTGGAGAACCAGGGATCCTGGGTTCGAATTCATGCCAGGGTTGGAGAACCAGGGATCCTGGGTTCGAATCCATGCCAGGGTTGGAGAACCAGGGATCCTGGGTTCGAATACAGGCCAGGGTTGGAGAACCAGGGATCCTGGGTTCGAATCCATGTCAGGGTTGGAGAACCAGGGATCCTGGGTTCGAATCCATGCCAGGGTTGGAGAACCAGGGATCCTGGGTTCGAATCCATGCCAGGGTTTGAGAATTAGGGATCCTGGGTTTAAATCCAGGCCAGGGTTGGAGAACCAGGGATCCTGGATTCAAATTCAGGCCAGGGTTAGATAACCAGGGATTCTGGGTTATTGGTTTCTTAC
>CH001614.1:81665-101652 GCA_000149265.1 Ciona savignyi | reverse complement strand
TGTCATCAGGCACTGGTGGGTCGAGGATCACAGAGGCTTCTGGTTCAGCTACGGGGAACGCTTCTTCTAATGACTCCGGTGACGCAGGGCACGGAGCTATGTCTGATGTTGACACCGTGCTTTCACGTCCGTCATTATGACGTACTCGAGCATACGACGGATTAGCATCTAAAAGAGTTACCGGATCGCAAATAGGTTCACCTTTTGTTCTTACAAACCTCCGCAACAGGACCACCCCTGGGTTTAGAAGCCAGGTTGGCATTGAAGTACCGTTCATCGCCCGTCTTGGGAAACAAAGGAACCGCTCGTGAGGTGTTTGGTTCGTAGCCGTGCACAGCAGGGATCGGATTGCATGAAGTGCTTCGGGCAAAACTTCTTCCCAGCGAGTTTGGGGCAGACCACGGCTATGCAAGATGAGTTTAACAGTCCTCCAAACAGTTTGGTTTGTTTTCTCACATTGCCCATTTCCTTGAGGGTGGTATGGTGAAGAGTTGCTGGTCGCGATACCTCTGGTAACTAGAAACTGCCGGGTTTCTCTGCTGATAAAAGATGTACCCCTGTCGCAGTGAATGTACTCTGGGAAGCCGAAAAGACAGAAAAGAGACGAGAGGCATCCGATAACGGTGCGAGAGGTCATGTCTTTACAGGGGAAAACAAACGGGGTAGCGACTGTATTCATCTACAATGACCAGTAGATACTGATTTCGCCCTTGTACAGGTCCTTTAAAATCCATACTTATTCTGTCCCATGGCTTCATGGCTTTCACCAATGAGCGAGGTTGAGGACGATGGAAACGAGGCTTCAATTCAGCGCAAGTTCTGCAATTTTTGCCAACGGATTTGGTTTCTTCGCTTGTGTAAGGCAGATTTCGACTTCTAACGTAATGATAGAGTCGCACATATCCAGGGTGTCCCATAGCTTCATGTAGGTTAACTAATCCTGAAGCAGATCCAGAGGAGGCGCACACTCGTGACAGGGCATCGGGTACGATGTTTTGGGGACCAGGTCGGTGTCGAATATCATAGGAGTATTGTCCGAGCTCCAGCCTCCATAACAGGATTTTGGTATTCTTTATTTTTCCTCGGTTGGTACGAAGGAACATGTATGCTATTGATTTTTGATCTGTAATCAAAGTAAAGGACCGACCTTTAAGAAAATGCGCCCATTTGCGAACAGCTTCTATGATTGCAGTTGCTTCCTTTTCAATAGCAGGATAATTTCTCTCACTGTTATTGAGTGTCCTAGACATAAAAGCTACTGGTCGGCCATTTTGTGAAAGGACTCCTCCCTATAGCGACGTCAGAAGCATCGGTTTCAACTTCGAAAAGGTATACCGTCGCGGATAACACCACAGTGTTATATTACCAAGTTCGGTTTTCAGATCTTTAAATGAGCGAATGGCGGCTTCGTCCAACGGAAAAAGTTTCGAATTGAGCAGAGGCTGCACTCTAAGTGAAAAATTCTGGATCCATTTTGCGTAATACGAGAGCATCCCCAAAACGCGTTTCAATTCTTTAGAGTTGGTAGGTGGAGGTAAATCGACCAGGGCTTGTAAGCGACGAGGATCGGGCTGAATGTTATTGCTTGAGATACGGTATCCAAGTAAGTCGATAGAGGTTTGGCGAATCTTTACCTTTTCTTGGTTCAGAGTGAGATTGTGTCTACGAGCAGCTTGTAGGAGTTCATTCAAATTGCGATCATGTTCCTGTAGTGTGGCGCCGGTTACAGTGATGTCATCCAAATAAGCGTATACTTTCTTAAGCTTATTAATTTCAATGAATTCGTCAATGGCTCGCTGAAAAGCGGCAACGCCATTTGTCACACCAAAAGGGAGACGCTTGTACTGATATAACTTTCGCGCCAGCTTCAAAAGCCGTGAAATGGCGCTCGCATTCCCTAAGCGGGACTTGATGGTAGGCGGCACGCAGATCAATGGAGCTGTAAAACTTGTCACGGGCAACACAGTTGACGATTTCTTCTATTTTTGGTAACGGATAGGCGTCTAGTTGAGTAAATCGGTTAACGGTAACCGAGTAATCTACAACTAGTCGCCTTTTACCTTCGCGTGAGATCACTAATAAAGGAGCTCTCCAGGGGGAACGAGCGGGTTCAATGATGTCGGATTCTAGAAGACGGGTGATCTCTTCATTGATGAAGTTGAGATCGTCTGTACTATAACGACGAGAAGCTGCAGCAATTGGCGTACAGTTGGGAAGAATATATTCGAATAAACGAGGAGCGTTTAATCGAGCAACTGCAAGTGCTAACGTGGGCGGCGTACTTGCCACGATTCTCAGTGGTGCTTCTGTGCCTCCCATTTGAAAAATGACTTCGGTATGTCGCTTAAGGAAGTCTTGACCAAGGATAACATCGGCGCACAGGCTATCGATGACGCCAAAGGTGAGGTGATACGATCGACCAAGTAACGAGACCGTAGCGGAGGTTTTCCCAAACGTGGTCAAAGCAAGACGAGAAGAAGCCATAGATATCGGAGAAATAGGACCAGAAGTCTTAAGAGAAAGCTTATCGGCCAAACCCTTGTTGACAAAACTTTCCGATGCTCCCGAATCGACGAGTGCTTTGACCGGAACAGATTCAAGCGAAGCATCCACTAGCGCAGGGCCTAAACCGGGGAAGGTGCTCCCGCTAGAGGGGAAAACGGCGCAAGGGGACTAACTTCAGGCATAATGCAGAACCGCAGTTGACGAATTTCCAACGACTGATTGTTTAATGGTAGCGCGTTGTCGGCAAACCCTTGCGAAATGTCCTCTTACACCACAATTATAACAAGTGGCATTTCGGGCAGGACAAGTAGAACGGCTGCGATGTTGCATACCACCACAAAAGAAACATGAATTCACCTCGGTTGATCGCTTAGGTAAACCCACTCTTCGCCTAGTAGCAGCAAGGGCAGCTTCGTTGGTTGTAGGAGTGTCAGTAACGGGCGCTTGTTCATTGCAGGAGACGGACGCAAGCGGAGGTACTGGTTTACTCATTATTAGCGACTGTCGCTGCGCTTTATCCAAGCTTTCTGCAAGTTCGGAAGCCTTAAGGAGGTCTAAATCATCAATTTCAAGCAGTCTTTGACGAACCGATGGTGAAATCAGTCCGTTAATGAAAGCATCTCGTGTTAACTCGTCCTTGTATTGGGCAGCGGAGGCGTTAGAAAACGAACATGCCTTTGCCAAGACCTTTAGTTCTCGTAAATATTCGGGAATGGATTCTTCCGGATTTTGGTGGCGGCTTACGAGTAAGTAACGCGCAAATACGTTGTTCTTCCGCTTGATATACATACGTTTGAGTGTGGCAACTATCTCTTCAAAAGAGTCGATATCTTCGACTAGAGCGTACACCTCCGGAGATACACAATTCACAATGATGCGCTTCTTATTCGCAGCAGTAGTCGCGGTGCGACTTCCTTCATCCAGATGTTCGATGAAATCGTTCACAGTGCGCATCCAATAGGTAAAGTGAACAGAAGCATTATGGGCTTCCGGCTCAATGTTCAGTTCCTTCGGACGTAAGAGTTGCTTGTCCATTTCCGATTGAGATTAACGTTGAATAAATTGAACTGAGACGCTAACGGAAAACGACAACAGAAGTCGATTAACTTAGCTTTATTCAACAGTAATAAGCAGGCTATTTCTGCAATAAAGGAAAACCTAGTTTAAAACAAACAAAGCACAACATAACGGTAACTGGCAAAGCAAGGGCAAAACACAAGGACCTAAATAGCAACGAAAACGCGCGTTGATTAACTAAGAATGAAGGCGAAACGATTATTACTAAAACACAGGAGAACTAAGGAGAGGGACGTGACGTAATATCACTTCAATGGTTATTCTGTAAGAAATTATAATTAATTGGTTTGGAATATCATTTAATAAAACACTTTTTTGTTTTCATACTTAGCTCAAGCTTTGCTATATTTTTGCCTTGCGTTTGTATCTGTAGCGGCTACTTATTTTATTTATATATATTGGTTTTACACAGTAGATTTGTAGAGGTTTAGCTTTAATATTAATTAGACTCTGATAACAATACAAGTAAAATAATGGATAAGCATAACCAGCTACATAGTTTTATAAATGGGGACGAGTTGTATGGTACGTTAGTGCGTACTAGTTGTCACAATGTGGATTACAAAACAGTGCTGTAAGCCTAGACATATCTGTGTCTGTTTCTCTCTGGTGAAATGAGGTCTTTTATAGGCGATTTTGCAACCAAGGAGAAAATGTGATGAAAAGTATCTAAAACACACATACAATAGAAGATCCTTCCATGCTGAATTTAGAAGTTTTCCCAATCGTTAATCGCAACGTGAATTTAGAAAGTCTTTCGTCGCTTATTCCGATTGCTTTGTCACTTAAATTTTGTTAACCATATTGTCAGCTCCCAATTATCTCGGTACGACATATCCAAGATTGATATTTGGTTTGTTAACTTGTGGGCCAATTGGATTCTGCTTGCAATTATAAAACACTTTTTTATAAATTCTTATAAAATAAAGGGGTTCTGCTTTTATGTACTTTTTTATAATTTATAAAATATTGTGGTAAAGGAGTCTGCTTGCATATATATTCAAAAATATATGTATTAGTGTAAAATCATAATGTGTTTTACAAATCGTGGTGGTTAACATGTGATTGACTTTCTCTAGTTTTATCCAGACTTCTTAGTGATTTTTGTCCTGTGATAATGGCTGCAAATAACTTGAATGAGAAAGAATATAGAAGCGATCACGAGGTCGGTTTACTTGACAATGTAAACAGTTTACGTGAAGAAAGTATACTTTGTGATGTCACATTCAATGCGGAAGGTGGAGAAGTATCAGCTCACAGAAGTATTCTTGCCGCGTTTTCCGAATATTACAGAGCCATGTTCACATCCAAGTGCAAAGAAGGCTGTACAGATGATGGTGTCAAAGTTGTTGGAATTACAGCTCTGATACTTAACCTGATCATAAGCTTCATTTACACTGCAAAGATCACAATCAACAGTGAAACGGTTTATCAACTGTACGAGGCGGCCGATATGTTGCAAATTAAATATGTGAAAGATTATTGTGTTGGCTTTCTTAAAGACACACTTGAAGTTGGGAACTGTATAATCGTTCGGGCATTTGCACAAATGTACAATATTCCTAAGTTGGTGACACAATGTGACAATTTCTTCTTAGACAACTTAGAGTTGGTTTCAAATGGACTGGACTTCAAAGAATTGAATCCGGATGAAACTGAAGCTCTTATTAGATTGACAAAGACATCAGATTCTTTAAGTGAAGAGATGATTTTCAGAAGCATCATGAATTGGGTTAAACACGATCTTGAAAATCGACAACAATTCTTTGAACGCTTGTTTCAACTGATTGACATCAAGAAATTACCAACTTCCTTCCTTAAAATGATTAAAAAAACTGAGTGGACTTGGATAAGAAAATGTGAAACTTTTGTTGATGTGTGCATGTCTGAATTGATCAATCGTAATGAAAACCAACCAGTAGAAGGAGCTAGAGCAGCAGAGATTGCATCCCAATTCCTGGTTGTGGGTGGTCATTATGATGCAAACAAACTTGTCAGTATTTACGATGTTGTTGGGAAACATTGGAGAAATATTGTGTCAACCTTGGAGGGAAGATGTAGTTCAACCAGTGTGAAGATAAACAACCATGTTTATACGGCTGGTGGATGGCTTGCCACAGATTCTGTTGAGCGGTTGGACTTGGAGCAAATTAATGCTGGTTGGCACAAGGTGGCATCTATGAATGAGAAACGAGGGTTCGCAGCATCTGCTGTGTTGAATGATCAAATGTTTACTGTGGGAGGTTTGAATGATGATTATTTATCATCAGCCGAAGTTTACATCCCAATGTTGGATACATGGACTAATATTGCTCCAATGGAAACCGAACGACGCGGGCATGCTCTTGTTTCATATGATGGTTGTTTATATGCGTTTGGTGGAAGTAATGGGAATAGATTAAATTCAATGGAAAGTTTTGATCCAAGAATGAGGAAATGGGAAAAGTTAACTTCTATGAAAGAGAACAGATATGGACTGTGTGGTGTTGTTTGCAATGGTGAGATTTATGCCATTGGTGGTTACGGACTTGATTCGGTCGAACGATACAATTTTCGAACCAATTCCTGGACGACGGCCAGCAGAATGAACTACAAGCGACAAAATGCTTCCGCTTGCGTTGTGAATGGGAAGATATATGTCGTTGGAGGTGATGGTAAATCCAGAACCTCAGTGGAGGTTTATGATCCAACAATCGATGAATGGAAGATTGAAACCAACATGGAGATACCAAGATATGGTTCATCAGTTGTAGCTTTGTAAGCGATATCTACAACCAAGCCACCAAGATTACATTGCAAATAATTTAACACTTTTGTTCACAATTACATTCAGTTAAACTTACAGGATTTGATATTTCCTGAACATAATTCTTGTTTGGGACTAAATCACCATAAATGTTGTACTACACATTACTCCAATAAAATGTTGTAGTGATGTATTTATTCATATCATTTCAGAATTATCTAATTATGTGGATTCCAATTTAAATATGTTACATGTTAACAACTATATACGCCGTACATCACATGGTACCCTGATGGCTTTAGCTTTATTTTACAATAATTTTTACCTATTTATGCTTTATATATATATTACACTGTGATTTCCATTCAAATTGTGCTTTTTATATATAATAACTGTAATTTCAGCCAAAATTATGCTTTTGTAACGCTATTATTATTATGATCCTGTCAATTTCTTTATCGTCCCCTCATTTGTATTACGTCATTTGGTATTCACTGAACCATATCGTTGCGTGGATTTCGGTCACCAAATTGATTTGTGAATACACTTTGGGGTACATGCGAGAACGTTAAGAGGTAGTCGATTTGAAGTTATTACATTAGCGATCCTGCCAGGACCCGACTATTGATATGGACCAACAGACGCGTTTAATGGCAGTTGAATTATCAGCGCGCACATTGAAAATAGAAAATACGAAGTTAAAGAAACGAACTGATCTTCGCAGTTCGGTGACAGATTATGTTTTCTTGTTGATAGTGGTTCGTACTGCACTATCCTTGTCTGTGTTCAATCAATTACATAAACCGCATTTATTACAACCTGATTTTAGTGTGCTGAGCACGGCAAATGGTGGGGTGATACCTACCTACGGGAGAGTTCAGCTCACTCTAGATTTTGGGGTCATCCAACGCGAGAGAGCTGTACTAATTGCCGACATCGGAAAACCAAAAGCAATTTAGGATTCGATTTGTTGAGAGAGGAAGCTAGTGTTCTGGACTTCAGCTCCTTAACCATCGGGTCCCGAATTATTAGATGGACCTCTAGCATGGTAACTGATAAAGGTATTAAAAAATGGTGAACATATTTATAACCAAGTCGTCTTACCCGAACATTTGAAATGCTTGTTGACGTCGACTTTAAAAGAAGACGAAAAGGAGACTGCTACCAACCTATTGCTGGAGTTCCAAGACGTCTTTGCCGATGATAAAGGCACGCTTGGTCGAACATCAGTGCTCCGCCATTCGATCGACACTGGCGATGCTCGTCCTATTAAACAACCGCCACGGTGACTATCATGGGCCAAACAGCAGCAGGCAGAGGTGGAGATGCAAAAGATGCTAGACGCGGAAGTTATGGAACCTTGTAATGGACCGTGGGCCTCATCTATCGTGATGGTTCAAAAGAAGGACGGTTCCCATCGGTTTTGTGTGGACTATAGGAAGCTTAATGGCGTGACCAAAAAGGATGCGTATCCATTGCCTCGTATAGAGGATATTTTGGACTCATTGGGTGGGAGCACCTACTTTTACTACGTGTCTATCATATACAACACACACTGCAATAGCTCCGGTAACCCAACGGTGGGCGCGAGGTGATCTGACGATTGCCCGTGTGTTAACCTCCTTGGTTTTCCCATTCACGGGGATAAACATGAATATCCTACCCTATCCTGGAGAATACGTAACGCGTAGGGAAAGGGTGGTACTACAGACGATTCGATGTGGGCAGTACGATCTCTTATATTAATATCTTTATTAAACGGCAAATACAGTAGTAGCTAATTTATTAACCTCTGACGTGTTTGTAAAAACGGACTTAACCATAGAGACTTCGTGGCATTAAACACGCGTTAAAATTACGAGCATGCCATTTACAAAAGCTAGGCTGTGCTTGCCCTGGAAACGTATGTCAGAGACACATTTATACGTAGGAACTCTGACGAGACGACAAATTTCGCGCATCTACTTTAAAACCAAAGTACTGCAAGAAATTCCTGCCAATAACAGAATGCAGTACATAACTAATACGAAAACTCCAACGAAATTTACCTTCGCCATTAAAGATTATTGAAACACTTTCTTTTCCAGACACTTTGATATTAGTGTCATTCAACGTAGATGAACAATTTCCGGAGTTGAAGATGTTGCTTCATGCAGTGGTGGTGCTGCTGAAGAAAGTAGAAGTGAAGAAAGAATCTGAAGGATTGATCTATTGATGTTAAGAGCAAAGCATATCCATGTTACCGCAGCTCTTATATTTTTTATTTGTATCAAGATCAGATTTGGTTTACAATAGCTATTTACAATCAGCCGTATTAGCCCACTAGGATGTACATCCTACAGTTCGCATTAGCACGTTTTGTCGAACAAGTAAAAAACACAAGATGCGTTAAAACAAAACGCGGCCGTTAACCTAAACAGCCTAAAAAAAGTGTGACGTAAAGATATAACCAATTAATACACACATGTATGAACATTCCTCACTTTCATCCACCAAATAGCGCGTACCAGATCTCTAAGGAGCGGATTTCGACACTTGTTTCAAACACGGTCTATTAAAGCGTTCACGTTTACGATTATTTATCTTTCGAACTTGCCGACGAACATTTAAGCCAAAATGACAACGAGATTCCAATGGCGAATCTTGAACTTCCCGGACAGACTTTAGTGGCAACTTCTTTCTCTTGATATTATAATATATTTCCGTCGACGTCTTGGTGTAATCGGGGAATTTCCTTTAACAAATGATAGAGCTTCTTTGCTTGTTGTTAGACCGAAGATGCTTCATGCGGTTTCTTCCCAAAATGGTTTTGTTAGGCGTCAATTTTCCTTGAAGCGGTTTCTTCTCTAAATCAAGCTTGTGTCACACTTTTCTCAGTAGGTTGCGCGTTCAAATCACGTCGGGCTCAAGAAGATAGCACCACTTGCGTTTATAAAACAGAATTATTGCATAAGGAGGCCGTAAATAGCAAGCATGATATAATGTGGAAAATTAGTTGATTTCTAATTGTGGCGTTAAATCAATCAATCAATCTTGGAAATAATTTGTGACTTGGCGAAGTTATTTTGATCCTCCAAACCCCCTATCCTACCCTCCTACCCCTGAAACCTCCCTTTCTGCAATAATTATTTTGATGGTTTTCGTTTTCTTACTTTTCTCTTTCAATTGTTGGGGATGGGCGCCGTGGTGCAGTGGACAAAAATTAAAATTAATTGAATAAGTTCTAACAAGTTACGCAGGCTGCTATTTTAACCACCCGATAATATATTCGCCATGAAGCGGTGTGAAATAGCGTAGGGACTTTCCCTTCAGTGATCTACTACAGACCAAAGCCATAGAGGTGGAGTATTAATCAACTCGGTGACAAACTAAGTTAATACGACAGTTAGTTGAATTGGTTGTTTGGTCGTATAAAGTTTAGGAAAAATATTGTAACATATTGCTTAATTACTTAACGTATTCGTACGTGCAACACTAAATAAAGGGAAAGAGGTAACTGCTCACCATAAGTATGGCAAATAATTCATAACCTATTACCGTACTTATCTAAACCTGCCTAACCCTAACTGTGAACCTAGAACAAAGTCTAAATCGTTTATTTCAGTAGGCAGTTTTCCTTTTCATTTATTTTTAGTTTTCCCTTTGAGAATCAACAATAGAAAAGAAGAATTCAGAATGATAAGGACTGCTATGTATGCTGTATGTATAAAATGACTGTATTTAACTAGTATTCTTATTATTTAATATGAAATGAATAATTATAAGAATACAAATAAGTTATTAGAATTGTATTGGTTGCAAATATTAATACTGCACTATGTACCTAAGTTTAATATAATTACATTATTACTACTAGTAGGATATTCATGTTTATAAATGGAAAAACCTAGGTGGTTAACACACAGGTAATCGTCAGATCACCTCGCGCCCACCGTCGGGTTACCGGAGCTATTGCAGTGTGTTGAATATGATTCACATTATCCTTCAATTCAGTAGAACCCATTCATCCACTGGGTTCGTGATATGTCTGTCAAATGTTTATTGTATTATTAAATAAATGACCGGGCACAATTACAATGAAAGAATAAACAATTATATCCCATGCATTTGTGCAAATATTGTGGTAAATAACGAGTACTAACCATATGTGAATGAATATAAGTTGTTCGAAGGGAAAAGTATGCAATATACAGATTACATTAGCAATGCACAGTGGGTAAGCAAACTACACAATATACCGCATACTGAACCCATGTATGATCATTTGTACTTTGAATTGTTTGTTCAACAAGGCATAGGAGGCATGGTATATTTGTACAACTGACTTAACAATTGATATGTTCTCTTGTTTAAAAACATTTCATTTCTTTAAAAACTTCAACATTTTAAACCATTCATGCTATACTTGTTGGAATAATGGGGGGATTAATCTTGTAAACGGAGTCAGGAATTCATCAATAAATTTTCGAAGAAATTATTCAAAGTTGGATGATACAGAAGTTACAACCCAAACTAGAATTGACCCAAGTCATTCCAACCCCCCATCGACCCCTCAAGTACCCCCCACCCCGCTCACAAATGACCCGGCATCCAGACCAGTTAGTTTCAGTGTTTTGAGGTCGGAAATTGGATCTAACCCCGGGGTGTCGATACGTCCGAGAGGTTACGCTGAACGAGACGCAATTTGCATCAACATGCCGGCGTATGTGCAGAGGAACTGTGTGAAACATCGCATCAAATACCCCACCCCGTCCCCGTGCCTACTCACCAACCTGGAGTGGGGCGCGTTGGTGCCAGGGTTGTGCGCCGCCATGAACAGCTTCGGGCCGCCCGTGCAACACTTCTACGGCCCGAAAGGCACGTTCCAGCTTCTGCAAAGCGTTGTCCCAAACTTGTTCTCCGGTAGGAAATCGGCGAAGATCCTTCAACAACTGAGAGTCACCGAATCCCATGATGATGTTGTCACCTCAGAGGAAAATGGATTCCAGATTAAAATGGTGAAAGTTAAACCGGAATCGTTCCTTCAATCTGACTTGGTTGGCTTAGTCGGTCACCATTTAAGTGGTTGATTGGCCAGATAATGTTCCCACTGAATACAACGCATAGGTATACAACGGTGACCTGACTATAGTATGCGCACACGGTATACGACTTACAGGGGTGCCGGTATTCTATGTCGAGTTATAACTTAATTAGGATCGATTATTACAATCAATTAAACCCAAACCTACCACAGCCCTTGGACATATCGAACAGAATCTGCCACCAGGTGAATATTGTGACGTTGAGTTCGAAATTTTGTGTTAAAGTTGATTGAAAGGAAATAACTGAATTGTGCGGGGAATAATTATTCGAAGTTTCATGTTATGTTTGAGGCCAAATGAAAGGCTGCCATCCTTTGTTAATGTTTGAATATCTCCACAGAAATCACAAAGGAGCCAGAAATAGAGGAGACAGAAGCTGAAGCAAATATAAGTAAGTTGGATGGATATCATTCTTATGTGGGTGGGGATGTGGGGTTCATAGCGCATACCCAGATCACCTCATGCTCACAGTCGGGCTGTTTGTAAAACCCTTTGTGTGGGAGTTGGGTGTTGCTTGGAAGGATTATAGTATAATGGTATATTCATGTTTATCCCCGTGAAAGAGAAAGCCAAGAGGGTTAACACACAGGCAATCGCCAGATTATTGCAGTGTGTAGTATATGATAGACCCGTATCTTCAAGTAGAACCCATTAATTCACTGGGTTTAGGCAATGTCCGTAAAGTGCCTTGCCCATAAAGACACACCCGACTAGCTAGCGACCAGTTTCGAACCTGCAAAAGTTTTTAGGGAGGGGGATCTAAAGAGAAATTTTGTAATGAATATTTTCATTTTCAGCCATTAGTCCGAAATATTGCATGGATATAATGTTTCTATTGGATGGTTCTGGTTCGATGAACACGTACGAGTTCAACGAAATGTTAAACTTCGTGACGAAAGTGGTTGATAGCTTTAACTTCACCACGACCCGTGTGGGGTCATGCAATTCTCACACTGGTTCGATGAAAGGTTCGGACATTTGATGTTTGGAGTTTTGGGGATTTTCGTTGAACAGATATGTTGCAGTAGAGTTGGTGTGCTGACTGCTGTGGGTGGGATAACTTTGCTACCACACGGGCAATCGTCAGATCACCTCGTGCCCACTGTCGGGTTACCTTGTAGTTACAACCCCTCCCTCATACACAGATCAATATACGACCAGCCATACATGCAGAGTGATATCCAGCTTGGTATGTTTGCATCCAATATCCAGTTCAAGGTAAGTTGGATGGGGGGTGCGGACCACTATCAATTATGACATCACAGGTAGCATTATCAGCGATGCGTCACCATGGATACACGTCATTCACGGCGCACGCGATCCACAAAGCAATCTTCATCGATCTTGCTTCCTCCGATCGATTCACCGATCTCTGCACCAAGAAAGTCATCATCGTTGTTATTGATGGAAGGTGGGGGTTTGGGGGGTTGGGTGGGGAAATTTAGGAGGGGTTTGGGGGTTTCAAGCGGTGGGTGATTAGGGGTGTATGATTGAGACGTTCCTTTAATATGGTAGAATCCATTGATCCACATTTCCAACCGATGGCTGCGTGGGTTAGTTCTTTGCCGTACATCCGAAAGGTTGTGGATTTGACACTGGTCGCTAGCTAGTCGGTTGTGTCTCTGGACAAGTCATTTAACGGACATTGCCTGAACTTAGCGGATTAATGGGTTCTACCAAATTGAAGGAACATGTGAATCATACATGACACACTGCAATAGCTCCGGTAACCTGACGGTGGGTGCGAGGTGATCTGACGATTGCCCGTGTGTTAACCCCTTGGGGTTTCAATTCACGCGGATAAACACAAATATTATATCCTAGTTTCAGGCAATAACCGCTAAGTTCCTTGCCTAAGGACTAGTATATTGCAACCAGCTATTTGTGTATTTCATTCAATATAAACCGACCTCCCCCATCAATTCCAACACACAAAGTGAGCGGGAGCGTTGCATCCACAGATCGCTCGACCATTCCATGTTACTCACCAACGCCAACGCTGCTCGGGCACTAGGTGTCACTATGTACGCCGTGGGAGTTTCAAACTATTGGCGCCAGGAACTCCAGGTTTTTGTTGTTTGTTTATTGTGAAGTTTAATAACCACTATACCTACCTAATTAACATGAATATTAACGCGTTTTAACGACTGTAGTTTTGCCGTTTTTTTTGTCTATTTTTTGTGGAAAGTTTTGTTGCGTGTTTCATTGTATTTGCTCGATATGAGTTTGGATGGTGGAGGGTTCGATTCCCAACCCCGTCTTGCAGCATCCCAAGTGGACGCTGTTATTGGTTTCTTACGTTTTTGGTCGTTCAACATATGTTTTTTAAAAAATATTTCATTAAAAAATCAGGAAAACGGCAAAACGACATTCTTGGCAGAAAGTCAGACTTTGCGTTTATAAAACAGAATTATTGCATAAGGAAACGTAAATAGCAAGCATGATATAATGTGGGAAATTAGTTGATTTCTAATTGTGGTGTTAAATCAAATAGTCAATCTTGGAAATAATGTGTGACTTGGCGAAGTTATTTTTGATCCTCTAAGCCCCCTATTCTATCCTCCTACCCCTGAAACCCCCCTTATTACCCCTTCCTCCGAAATAACCCGCCTAACCCCCACCATGACCCCAGGTGATTGCAAATGGAGAGGTGGGTAAGAACGACCGGGTTTTCACCGCCCCCAATTTCGATCAACTCCATCGAGTTGCCCCACCCCTCACCCGACATATTTTATCGCTGACGTCATCAGGTATGACGTCATCAATGCTTGTTGAATCCACCATGTCACAGAATATTTCTACCCAGCCGAGTTTCGAACCCACAATGGGTTCATTACTAGGAAGTCTGTATATGTATCGGTGGCGCTAACCATTCGGCCACACGACCGTATTGTCAGAGTGAAATTACATTTTATCTCCGTGATTAACGCCAGGGGCGTCATCGTTGAATTACCTCGTGCTCACGGTCGGGTTATCGGAGTTATTAGTAGACATCGCCTGAACCCAGTAGAATAATGGGTTCTATTAATTTAAAAGAACGTGTCAATCATACACAACGCACCGCAATAGCTCCGATAACAGACCAACCAGGCAACGGCTTAACGAGGCGTAATTTGCTGGCATAATAAAACCAACAAGGAATTAAGCCCAAGCACACCTCACTCACTCATATGAGTTATATGAATAGCCAACCTACGTCATTGGTGTGTTGACCTAACACCTGGTATCCTTTCCAGCTGACTCTGCGTGATTCATCCACCAAGCTCACCCAACCACACATCCACCCCAGTTATATTTAGCAGCTTAGCGCACTCTAGCGGACATATATCGTCGCTGATCCACACAATGAAAGATGACCGCAACCACAACTGCAGCTAATTGTTTACGACTTTCCATCTGAATTATTACTTAGGGTTGGTCATGGATCTAATGCTGTGTGCGATGCATGTTCCTGTGTCAGTCGTCCATGTTTTATTCTGCGTGTTTCGTTGTCCATCGTCGTTTTATTTTTGTATTCAGTTGACCTTGCGAAGTCTGAATGTGATGTTGCGTGGAAGCTTCGTTGAAATGTCGGGTCAAGTTATTTCGCATCAACCACACTTGCCACAGTTGCTTTCAGTACAATGAAGCATTATATCGATGCGTTGAAACTTTTAGGGATCCTAACTGACAAGCCTATAGTTTGCCACGACCGTTATCGGATAAATGTATAAAAGAGGGCAATTTTTCGGCGTTATCATTAATATCTTAGGATTAGAAAGGAATATTTAAAATTCTACTAAATTTAGAGATTTACGACACAAATCAGAAAATATAACTAGAATTTAAATTACCCAGTGTGCCCCGGGTGGGGTCCAACCGCACGTCTGACACCAAGAGGCCAAGAAATCGTCTAACGAGACCAGATGCAAAATTAGCTAAGTTGTGTGTATTTTGTTGTGTTCGCATATGATCAAGGTTGAAAGAACCTTCCGTGAAGTTGTCGGATTGCGAGAGTCCTAACTGAGTAATGTTAGTTTGGAATCGCCAGGCCAGATTTAGTGTTAAACGCGCTTTCTTTTGTAGTTTAACTGACCGGGGCGTTAGCTGAGCTTGGTTCGGTAGGCTGCCTAACGGTCTCTCGCGAGCTGCGCAGCGGAAAGTTTATAAATTCACTCTCCACAGATCGCCTACAAATAATTATTGTAGCCACGATTTGTAAAGTCTTAATCTCAAAGTCTATAACTCTTGATTCAGTTTAGGTTGTATTCTACGTCTCATTCAATATACGGTTTATTTGCGACTCAAGTTACTTAGTACATCATTCAGCATGACCCCAGTTGTATAGTCTAAGGTACGTTATACAGCATGATGCAAGTTATCTCAAGTACGTTATTGTAGGTTATTTTGTAGGTTATTTAAATTTCCAGAATATATAGGGAATTTACAAGGTGCGAGAAGTTTACGTGCGAGACGTTTCACATCTGCACGTTCTACTAACTGTGGGGAATTGGGTGGGAAAACTATGTTAACGATTTAAACGGCAAAAATACAAAGGCCCGTACAAAGTGATAATTACCACCCGATTCGTTACGGATTAGCCCATAGTATGGGACATGGTTTGGTATGATTAGCGCATAGTATGCAGCCATGGTCGTATTTTCATACCACATGGTACGGCGATTAAGCATATTATGGTTGATCGCCATATTTTGTAAAATCATCGCAATGGTTACGCATGACTTATTTTCAGATTAAACAGTGTGTGGTCGCGTACGTTGGTGTAGCCTGAAAAGCTTCGGAGGATTAGTTAGAATTCCATTTTAGCATGTTTAATTGGGCAGTTACCGTTATTTTAGTGTGGTACATATTAAACTACCAAAACTACAGGTATTAGTAAAATGTTAAGCGACCGGTTAAGGTTGCCGGCTAATACTGTGGCCGAAGATGTCTGTGACAACATCGTGGAAGTCGTTTGCTGCTACTAGGTAAGATTGTGTGCTGACATTATAGCATCACTAGGCTAGTTTTGTGTAGACACTAAACTGAGTGTTGTACGGCAATATTGGGTAAGGTTGTAGGGCAATACTGGGTGAGGTGTCTCAATACTAGGTATGGTTGTACGGCAACACTAGGTAATGTTATGTGGCAATACTGAGTGAGGTTGTATCCTAATCTGTCTGATGTTTCCGGCAATACTGGGAAAGATTGTGTGCCAATAGTGGGTAAGGTTTGCGGCAATACTGGGTGATGTTTTATGGCAATACGGGGTTATGTTTTATGGCAATACTGGTTGAGGTTGCACGGCAATACCGGGTGATGTTGCACGGCAATACTGGGTGATGTTGCACGGCAATACTGGGTGATGTTGTACGGCAATACTGGGTGATGGTGTACGGCAATACTTGGTGATGGTATACGGCAATACTGGCTAAGGTTGTACGGTAATACTGGGTAAGGTTGCATGGCAATACTGGGTGATGTTGCACCATACGGCAATAGTGGGTAAAGTTGTGCGGCAATACTGGGTGAGATTGTACGGCAATACTGGGTGAGTTTGTATGGCAATACTGGGTGAGGTTGCATGTCAATACCGGATGAGGTTGTGTGTCGATACTGGGGGTGGTTGACTGGTTGTATGGCAATACTGGTTGAGGTTGTACAGCTATACTGGGTGAGGTTGTACGGCAATACTGGGTGAGGTTGTGCGGCAATACTGGGAGAGGTTGTACGGCAATACTGGGTGAGGGTGTATGGCAATACTGGGCAATGTTGTACCGCAATACTGGGTGAGGTTGTACGGCAATACTGGGTAAGCTTGTTAGGCAATACTGGGTGAGGTTTTGCGGCAATACTGGGTGAGGTGTGAGGTTGTGCGGCAATACTGTGTGAGGTTGTATGACAATACTGGGTAAGCTTGTATGGCAATACTGGGTGAGGCTGTACTCCTGTACAGCAATACTGGGTCAGGTTGTGCGGCAATACCGTGTGAGGTTGTGTAGCCATACTGGGTGAGGTTGTGTAGCAATACTGGGTGAGGTTGTGTAGCAATACTGGGTGAGGTTGTGTAGCACTATTGGGTGAGGCTGTGCAGCAATACTGGGTGAGGTTGTGTACCAATACTGGGTGAGGTTGTGCAGCAATACTGGGTGAGGTTTTGCGGCAAAACTGGGTGAGGTTGTGCAGCAATACTGGGTGGGGTTGTGTAGCAATAGTGGGTACCGGTAAGGTTGTGCGGCAATACTGGGTGATGTTTTACGGCAATACTGGGTGATGTTATACGGCAATACTGGGTAAGGTTGTAGGGTAATACTGGGTGAGGTTGCACGGAAATGTTGGGGAAGGTTGTACGACAATACTGGGTGAAGTTGTACAGCAATACTCAGTAAGGTTGTACCATACCGCAATATTGGTAAAAGTTGTGCAGCAATACTGTGTACGCTTGTGTAGCAATACTGGGTTAGGTTGTACGGCAATACTGGGTGAGGTTGTACCATACGGCAATATTGGGTAAAGTTGTGTGGCAATATTGGGTGAGGTTGTACGGCAATACTGGGGTAAGGTTGCAAGGCAAGACCGGGTGATAATGTTCGGCAATACTGGGTGATGTTGCCCGGAAATCGTGGGGAAGGTTGTACGACGGTACTGGGTGAGGTTGTACGGCAATACTGAGTACGGTTGTATAGCTGTGGGTGAGGTTGTGCGGCAATACTGGGTGAGTTTTTGCGGCAATACTGGGTGAGGTTGTGTAGCAATACTGGGTGAGGTTGTGTAGCAATACTGGGTGAGGTTGTGTAGCAATACTGGGTGAGGTTGTACAGCTATACTGAGTAAGGTTGTACGGCAATACTGGGTAAGGTTGTACAGCAATACTGGGTAAGGTTGTGCGGCAATACTGGGTGAGGTTGTACGGCAATACTGGGTGAGGTGTGAGGTTGTGCGGCAATACTGTGTGAGGTTGTATGAAAATACTGGGTAAACTTGTACGGCAATACTGGGCGATGTTGTACGGCAATACTGGGTGAGACTGTACAGCAATACTGGGTGAGGTTGTACGGCAATACTGGGTGAGGTGTGAGGTTGTGCGGCAATACTGTGTGAGGTTGTATGACAATACTGGATAATCTTGTACGGCAATACTGGGTGATGTTGTACCGCAATACTGGCAATACTGGGTGAGGCTGTACAGCAATACTGGGTGAGGTTGTTCGGCAATACTGGGTGAGGTGTGAGGTTGCATGTCAATACTGGATGAGGTTGTACGGCAATACCGCGTGAGGTTGTGTAGCAATACTGGGGTGAGGTTGTACGGCAATACTGGGGTAAGCTTGTTAGGCAATACTGGGTGAGGTTTTGCGGCAATACTGGGTGAGGTGTGAGGTTGTGCGGCAATACTGTGTGAGGTTGTATGACAATACTGGGTCAGGTTGTGTGGCAATACCGTGTGAGGTTGTGTAGCCATACTGGGTGAGGTTGTGTAGCCATACTGGGTGAGGTTGTGTAGCAATACTGGGTGGGGTTGTACGGCAATACTTGATGAGGTTTTGCGGCAATACTGGATGAGGTTGTGCAGCAATACTAGGTGAGGTTGTGCAGCAATACTGGGTGAGGTTGTGTGCCAATACTAGGTAAGGTTGTGCAGAAATACTGGGTAAGGTTGTACCGCAATGGGTGAGGTTGTGCAGCAATACTGGGTGGGGCTGACCAGCAATACTGTTTGAGGTTGTGTAGCAATACTGGATGAGGGTGTATGGCAATACTGGGCGTGAGGTTGCACGGCAATACTGGGTGGGGCTGCCCACCAAAACTGTTTAAGGTTGGGAACCAAAATTGGGTGAGGTTGTCCGCCAAAACTGGGTAAGGTTGTGTACCAAAACTGGGCGTGAGGTTGTACGCCAATATTGGGTGAGGTTGTCCGCCAATACTGGGTGAGGTTGTGTGCCACCACTGGGCGTGAGGTTGTACGCCAATACTGGGTGAGGTTGTGTGGCACCACTGGGCGTGAGGTTGTACGGCAATACTGGGTGAGGTTGTACGGCAATACTGGGTGAGGTTTTACGACAATACTGGGTGTGAGGTTGTACGGCAATACTGAGTTAGGTTTTACGTTAATACTGGGTAATGTTGCACAGCAATTGTGGGGAAGGTTATACGGCAATACTGGGTGAGGTTGTACGGCAATACTGGGTGAGGTTGTACGGCAATACTGGGTGAGGTTGGGTTTGCAGATTCAAATAGGCAGTATGGATTAAGCAAAAATTGCTTAAAAAGTTGAAGACAATGATGTTGTAAAAGTGTTTTGACATTGCCTGCAACCTATAACATGACATTGCCTGCAATTAAGTGAAGAAACTTCTCGAAGTAATGTAAATATTTATTATCCTTTGTTACAACTTACAATATATATAAATAATGGTTATGCTTTGTCCCATTAGAACAAGACGAAGAAAAATTGTTGTGTTGGTTTGAATTCGCAGCGCCTGTTTTTCCGTGGATATGGCCGCAGTTTATCATGTCAAGTAAGTCCCTTGTCCAAGTATATATGTACGAATTGTTTATGTTAAATGGAATTTTAAGCAACTTACAACTTTCTCTA
>CH001614.1:54559-69074 GCA_000149265.1 Ciona savignyi | reverse complement strand
GAAGTTTACAACCCAATGTTGGATACATGGACTAATATTGCTCCAATGGAAACCGAACGATGTTCACATGCTCTTGTTTCATATGATGGGCGTTTATATGTGTGTGGAAATAATAGGAATGATTTAAATTCAATGGAAAGTTTTGATCCAAGAATGAGGAAATGGGAAAAGTTAACTTCTATGAAAGAGAACAGATGTGGACTGTGTGGTGTTGTTTGCAATGGTGAGATTTACGCCATTGGTGGTTACGGACTTGATTCTGTCGAACGATACAATTTTCGAACCAATTCCTGGATGGAGGCTAGAAGAATGAACTACAAGCGACATTATGCTTCCGCTTGCGTTGTGAATGGGAAGATATATGTCGTTGGAGGTGGTGGTGAATCCAGCACCTCAGTGGAGGTTTATGATCCAACAATCGATGAATGGAAGATTGAAACCAACATGGAGATACCAAGAGATGCTTCATCAGTTGTAGCTTTGTAAGCTATATCTACAACCAAGCCACCAAGATTACATTGCAGATAATTCAACGCTTTTGTTCACAATTACATTTAGTTAAACTTACAGGATTTGATATTTCCTGAACATAATTCTTGTTTGGGACAAAATCACCATAAATGTTGTAGTAGATCTTACTTGTAGTATTGTATTTAATAATATTATTTCAGAATTATCTAATTACGTGGATTCCAATTTAAATATGTTACATGTTAGGCCAGGGGGGTACAACGGTTTTGCGCAATGGGCCACAACGTACAAGTTTAGAGATACCGCGGGCCATACCATCGAACAATTTTTTTATGACGGCTGCCCTTTTCGGCAATTGCTTCAGTTATCTTAAAGTTTTGTAACTAACTCAGTGTCCTTTTTGTTAAACATTAATTAATGAAATACTTCTTGCTGTTTTTGGCAAATTAGGCAAACTACAATTTGATTGTGTTGCCCAATAGAGTATTTTACACAGTTATATCACGTAATACTTTACCACTGCCAGAAAATGGCAGTTTTCATACAATGTGCATTATCCTGTAACAATGGGAGGTCGCCTAAGTACGGGAGACGGAATTTAATTGCAGTGTAACGTATCCTTATACTGTAGTCAAAACGCCAATGATGCCGTTAAAATTCAGAAAAAGTTTTTTAATGAATAATAGGCTACGAAGCACAAGGTCTGTAGCGGGCCACGTAAATACGTACCGCGGGCCGTATGTTGCACGCCCCTGTGTTAGGCTAACAACTATATTCGCCGTACATCACACGGTACCCTGATGGCTTTATTTTACAATATTTTTTACTAATTTATGTTTTATAATAATACACTTTAATTTTTGACAAAATTATGCTTTATTTAGTAATAAACACTGAAATTTAGCCAAAATTATGCCTTATTCAGTAATATGCACTGTAATTTCAGCCAAAACTATGCTTTATTCTGTAATATACACTGTAATTGCTTGTGCTTTATTCAGTAATGCAACTATATTATTCTTACATTTCTGCTGAGATTCAAGTAAAACAATTATTCTGTATAACATGTGTGGTTTATTCATTAACCCGACGGTGGGCACGAGGTATTCTGACGACCCGTGTGAAAACGCTTCTTTCACATATTGAGGGATGATACACGGGGACAAAGTGGATTATCTTGTCACCACCAACAACAATCACATTTCGAGTCTTTATTCTGGAACAACGAGATAAATCGTGACGTCACATTGGGGGACAATGTGAATGAAACAATAAAATAAAGTGGGTTTGAGTGGTTGTACTATGCACCACGCATTCTCCTATTTGAAACCACAAGTAATCCTGGCTTATAAGCAGGGTTGGGCTGATCATAGTTCACTCCATATCAACTTGAATACCAGGGGTGCTGCGGTGTTCAAATGCTTGGCCCAATCTCTGTATATTGACCTCGCTTAAGTACCCGGCCCGGTGGTCTAGCGGTTAAGTGCGTCGCCTTTCAAGCGAAAGGTTGCAGGTGCGAAACTGGTCGCTAGCTAGTCGGTTGTGTCCTTGGGCAAGGCACTTTACGGACATTGCCTGAACCCAGCGGATTAATGGGTTCTATTAAATTGAAGGAATGTTTGTATCATACACAACACACTGCAATAGCTCCGGTAACCCGACGATGGGCGCGAGGTGATCTGAAGATTGCCCGTGTGATTACCCCCTTGGTTTTCCCATTCACGGGGATAAACATGAATATCCTATCCTAAGTACCGGCTTTGATTATACGTAATGAGAAAGTCCTTGGTTCGATCCTCACTTTGTGCAAGGTTGTGTTCATTGCATTAGTGTCACAACATCATGCTTGTATAAAAAGTATCGTTTCGTAAATAACTTCCCGTGTTACCAAACAATGTCTAATATTTCTTCTCGGATCACCTCCAATATTGAACCACTTATTTCCATGGACACAATCTACCTCCTCACCAAATTCCATCAAAATCCGTTTATAACTTCCCGAGTTATCAAACAATATGTCTAATGTTTCTTCTCGGATCACCTCCAATATTGAACCACTTATTCCCATGGACACAATCTACCTCCTCACCAAATTCCATCGAAATCCATTCATAACTTCCCGAGTTATCAAACAATATGTCTAATATTTCTTCTCGGATCACCTCCAAAATTAAACCACTTATTCCCATGGACACAATCTACCTCCTCACCGAATTCCATATAAATCCGTTCATAACTTCCGTACCCCCTTTTATACTTCCCGATTTATCAAAAATGCGTATTTTCCCTTAGTTTGTACCAAATTTTCGAATCGTCATTTATTATTATGTATTTTTTGTTTCTTTTTACATTTGTGTGTTTTACCAGACCACTGTACCAGAAGTCCACCAGAGTAACTCCGGCCCGATGATGTAGTGTTGTGACTGTAAAAGCCCCTATTCCGATTACTTGTATACGATGTCTATGTTATATCCCGGATGTTAGCTTATCAAACGTGGTCTTTAATATTCTAATACTTGCCATAGCGAGCGTACGGTACTTAATAAATAACTGAAGTGTTCTAAATATTGTAAGCGTGAAACTATTAATAAGGCACACAACATCTGGCGACGAGGATAATAAGCAATTGAAACAGATATTTAGTCAGTTTGAGAAAGTACCGAAACGTGGAAATCCGATTTTAAAACCTGAATTTCCAGTGGAGTTTTCTAACAAAGAAAAGTCAAGATGGCGGAAAATCCTAGAAATTCCGTAGCTGCTTTACAAATGGAACCGTTTAACGCGGACGGGGATCCAGCAGGACTTGCTCAGAGTTGGAAAAACTGGATGTGGTCATTTGATATGTGGATTCTTACCATAGAAAAAGTAGGAGATGTCAGGAAGCATGCAATGTTGCTACACCTTGCGGGAAGAAGTGTTCAGAGAGTGTACAGAGCTTTATCACGTGGAAGAGAAAGAGAAATGAACTATGCTACCACAGTGGAATTGCTTAACACACATTTCGGGCAAAGAAAGAATGTTACCTTAGAACGACACGAGTTCTATAACCTGGTACAGAGGCCCGGGGAACCAGTCCGTGAGTGGGTGTGCAGGCTGCGAGAGAAAGCTGCTACTTGTGACTTTGGCGAGATGGAGAATGATTTGATAAAAGACTTTGTTGTTTGTAATTGTAAGTCTGCCGGCTTGAAGAGGAAATTGCTGGAGAAAAAAGACTTTACTCTAGAGGACACATTGGAGATAGCTCAAACCTTTGAGTATGTACAAAAGTCTGTCATAAGTCTAGAGGAATCTGACACAAAGCAAGCTAATGTTGTTAGAAAGGAGATGAGCCCAAGATCTAACAATATAAAGTGCTACAACTGTGGAAAAATTGGACATATGAGGTATGCAAAGATATGCCCAGCGAAGAACCATAAGTGTGAGCACTGTGGAGAAAATTGGACATTTTCCTGAGAAATGTTACAAGAAAAAGTCAACATCACAAGCTACCAAGGGAAAAGGCAGGAAAAGGAATGTTAACCTGGCCGAAGAATCCTGTGAAGAAGATTTTATTTTCAGTATGAATAGCTCAAATAAAGAGTTGCTGAATGATTCAGTATCTTTGGTCATAGGAGGGGGTAGAAGTGAACAGAATCATTGTTGATAGTGGTGCTACATGTAACATAATGAACAAGGATACATGGGAATACCTGAAGAAATCAAAGGTCAAAGCAAAGACAAGAAAAGATGCTTCTTCAGTGTACCCATATGCACAAGACAAGGCTTTACCAGCCATAGGAACATTTACTGCTGAGATTGAGTCAAAGGATACGGGAAGAAAATGCAGAGACGATTTTATTGTGGTTGATCGAAATGCACATAATTTGCTGGGAAAGAGAACTGCACTGATTTTAAATTTGGTGAGAGTAGGTCCACCAAGGGTTAATCAACTGGGCCCACCAACAGCAAATAAACTGGAGAACCCGGTATTATCAGCCAAGTATAAAAAGCTGTTTACAGGGGTAGGATTGTTGAAAGATTTCGAACTACAGCTGCATGTGGACAAAGCCGTCACTCCTATAGCTCAGCGAGTAAGACGAATTCCATTTCATTTGCGAGGCAAAGTGGACAGCAAACTGGATGAGCTGTTACAGATGGACATAATCGAAGAAGTTCCGGATGGACCTTCAACATGGATATCACCACTTGTCGTTGCTCCAAAACCAGATGGGGACATAAGAATCTGTGTGGACATGAGGAGAGCAAATGAAGCAATAATTCGAGAGAGACATCCAATTCCGACAGTGGAAGAACTGCTGCATGAGGTAAATGGCAGTAGGATTTTCAGTAAAATAGATCTGAAATGGGGATTCCACCAAATAATGTTGGATGAGAAAAGTCGTCATATCACTACTTTTGTAACGCATAGAGGGTTATATAGGTACAAGAGATTAATGTTCGGACTAAGCTCAGCTCCGGAAAAGTACCAGAAAATAATATGCGATGTATTAAAGAAGTGCAAAGGCGTGATTAACATTGCAGATGATGTTATCGTGTATGGGAAAAATATGGAAGAGCACGATAGAAATCTATTTTCAGTATTGGATAGATTACAAGAGGTCGGATTGACAGTGAATGAGAAGAAATGTCAATTCCGCATGAAGAAACTTACCTTCTTTGGACACAATCTGAGTAAAAGAGGAGTACAGCCAAGCGAAGAAAAGGTTGAAGCGGTGCAAAAGGCAGAACCACCAAGAATCTGCTACTGAAGCGAGATCATTTATGGGTCTTGTACAATATTCAGCCAAGTTTATACCAGACCTAGCTTCCATAGCTAGACCGATAATGGACCTGACAAGGAAAAATGTCAAGTTTGTCTGGGGGAAAGAACAACAAAAGGCGTTTGAAGAAGCTGAAAAAGATGATCACCGATGCACATACCTTAGCTTACTTCAAAGCAGATTGTCCAACACGAGTAGTCACAGATGCATCACCTGTAGGCCTGGGAGCTGTTTTAACCCAATGCCAAGATGGTGAATGGAGGATAATATCTTACGCATCAAGAAGCCTTACTGATGTGGAACAAAGATACAGCCAAACAGAAAAAGAAGCACTTGCAATTGTATGGGCTTGTGAGAGATTTATGCTTTATCTGTTCGGTAGGAAGTTTGAACTTGAAACCGACCATAAACCACTGGAATGTATTTATGGTATGAAATCAAAGCCTTCCGCAAGGATCGAAAGATGGGTTTTGAGAATGCAAGCTTATGATTTTGAAGTTATCTACCGTCCAGGAAGAACCAACATTGCTGATGTGTTGTCAAGGTTGAACAGAAGTGGGAACAAGGATAAAGGAACAACATATGACTATGTGAGATCAGTAGTTATGAACTCAAACTCCAAGAGCGCTTACGCCAAAAGAAATTGAGAGAGCGTCGAGCCGTGACCCTGAATTGGAAGAAATCAGAGATTGTATCAATTCTGGAGATTGGTCACAGTGTAAGTTGAGCGGATACATACATGTCAAAGATGAGCTGTGTACGTATGGAAAACTAATACTCCGAGGAACCAGAATAGTCATACCACAAGAAATGCGGAAGAAAGTTGTTGAACTGGCACATGAGGGACACCAAGGTATCGTGAAAACGAAGAACAGACTTAGAAGTAAAGTTTGGTGGCCGAAAATTGATAAAGACGCTGAGAAAATTTGCAAATGTTGTCATGGATGTCAAGTGACAAGTCAATTCAGTCGTCCGGAACCAATAGCAAGAGTCATTCCACCAAGCGGACCATGGCAAGACTGTGCTGCAGATATCTTAGGACCTTTGCCAAGTGGAGATAATATACTTGTATTAGTAGACTATTACAGCAGGTTTTATGAAGTGGCTGTAATGAAGACAATTACCAGTGCCAAGATTATTGAAATGATGACACCGATCTTCGCAAGATATGGAATACCAATTTCATTGAGAACAGATAATGGACCTCAATTTGTTTCTAAAGAGTTCGAGAGTTTCCTGGAGGAACATGGAATTGAACACCGGAGAACAACACCGTTATGGCCGCAGGCTAATGGTGAAGTCGAGAGACAAAACAGGACATTGCTCAAAGCGATCAAGATAGCACAAGTAGAATAGAAAAATTGGAAATGTGAGTTGGCCAAGTTTCTTACAGCTTACAGATCAACGCCACAAGTTTCTACTGGAGCTGCACCATATTTTATGATGTTCGGAAGAGAGATGAGGACAAAACTTCCTGAACTGTGTCGTGAGAAAACTTTGATCGATGAAGAAATAAGAGATCGAGACTGGGAGAACAAACTAAAAGGGAAGGATTACACAGATGAGAAACGAAGAGCTGTGAAATCTGACATTAAAGTTGGAGATGAAGTGCTAGTTAGAGCACCAAAGACAAACAAATTGTCAACAAACTTTGAATCTCAACCATACAAAGTGATTGGAAGAGAAAAGGGAGAAGTTGTAGTGGAGAACGATGATGGGCAACTGAAAAGAAATACAACTTTCATAAAACCCTATGAACGAGACATAGAAGAAGAAGAGATCGTACCAGAACTGCACGACGGAGATGAGCACAACAAACCTGTTGCGGAACCAGAAAAGGGGAAAGCAAATGTCACACGCGATATACCGAAAATCATTGCGACGCGCCCAAAATCGAATCGAGTTATTCGTAAACCGGAAAAATACAATGATTATGTGTGTGTATGTGGTCCTAAACCAACAACAATATATGCGAATGGGTGAAACACATTGTAACTGTAATAATGCAGTAATTGGAGATTGTAACATGTAAATATGTTCATTGTGTTCATTGTTTTACCTGTGAAAAATGTTTGGGATTTTTAACTGAAATTACTTTCCAAGTGTTCTAGTTCTTCTGTAAACTGAGTGTTTTGGTTATACGTACTTGCCAATTGAATTACTTCTTCAAGTGTTTTAGTAGATACACAAACTGTTTCGTTACCTCCACAGTATACCTTTTTTATAACTAACACTGCCTTTAATGTAAACAAAGGAGGGATGTAGTGTTGTGACTGTAAAAGCCCCTATTCCGATTACTTGTATACGATGTCTATGTTATATCCCGGATGTTAGCTTATCAAACGTGGTCTTTAATATTCTAATACTTGCCATAGCGAGCGTACGGTACTTAATAAATAACTGAAGTGTTCTAAATCATTGTAAGCGTGAAACTATTAATAAGGCACACAACAGATGGTCTAGCGGTTAAGTGCGTCGCCTTTCAATCGAAAGGTTGCAGGTGCGAAACTGGTCGCTAGCTAGTCGGTTGTGTCCTTGGGCAAGGCACTTTACGGACTTTGCCTGAACCCAGCGGATTAATGGGTTCTACCAACATTGAAGGAACGTGTCTATCATATACAACACACTGCAATAGCTCCGGTAACCCGACGATGGGCGCGAGGTGATCTGACGATTGCCCGTGTGATAACCCCCTTGGTTTTCCCATTCACGGGACTAAACATGAATATCCTATCCTATCCCTAACTCCCATAGAGATACTAATATATATATTAGGACACATATTGTCAGGCCCGGTGCTAGGAACCGCGGGGCCCAATTAGAAATGTGATGGCGGGGCCCCTACTCTTCATAGCACAATTTATGGGTGTTTATATATCATAAAATACATACCAGTACATACAAACTACAAAAATAGACATTTAATACTTGCTATAAAACAAATTAAAGGTAATGTGGATGCTTATTTACGATATATTGTTTTACTTCCAAACATATATATATTGTTTAGCAACCATATTCATTGTGACGTAACAGACAGACACAGACATATAAATTTGACTTAGTTACGATGCATAACAAATTGATATTACGAGAAAGAATATTATTTCACTTTTTATTTTACGTTTCAGTAGTATTTTCAACATCGTAATACAGAAAGACCCCCCTAGCGCGGGGCCCCTTCAAGGTGCGGGGCCCAATTTGATCTAATCGGTCAAATCGGCCTAAAACCGGCCCTGCATATTGTTTTTGTATATTAGTATATCTATGGTAATTCTGGCAAAATAATCGGATAAACGCAACAGAACTAAAATATCAAAAGTTAAACTAGTTTAGAAGGTAAAAAATACAACTTGAAATACAAAAACAGAAATTTTATTACGGGTTTGAAGATTCAGGAGATTTTATGGTTGATTGGCGTGCATATATCTTTGCACTAAATTTCTGGTTTAAATCGTTAACATAGTTTTCCAATATAATTTCCCGCAGTTAGTAAAACGTGCAGATGTAAAACTTCTCGCACGTAAGTTTTTTCAAACCTCGGAAAATTTGTAAAATTATAACGTGTCTCCGACTAAATAACTTGCGTCGTGCTATATAACACACCTCAGACTAGATTGCTTGCATTAACGTATGTAGATGTAAAATACAACTAGAGAGTGTCAACCACGTGTTTAACCACCACTATTTGTAAAACACATGTTGTATACCCTATATTCATGCTGCATGGTATCTAACCACAATTTGTATTTTATACACTGTGTATGCAGTTTGTTTCTGCAAGCATAAACGCATGGGTCCCATAGCTATCAAACCAAACTTCTTCTCCATGTGTAGTTAAAAAAGAACAATCGTGTTATATTCACGAAGATTTCATCACAAATGTTTTAAATTAAAGCTTTTTTAAAGTGCTGTATTGAAATGTAGCTAAATTGCTAAAACAGTCCAATTTAGTTTTTCATGACTTGGGGAATTCCCCATGGGCTTAGTTATGGGTCCCATTTGAAAAAATGGGACACATATTGTTTTTGTCCGTTTTTTTTTTTCTTTTTTTTTTTCTTTTTTTTTTTCTTCGTCAAACGCTTGACAGGCATGGCATGGCGCCCCGACATCTACCAGAAGGAATAATGGAATCGCAATGAAACTTGGTGATTTTTTAGACAACATGGTCTAGATATGCAGAAACCAAAATTTTTGGTCATAAATTTAGGGAAATTCCCCTTGGACGTTAAAAACTAAAACGGTCATTTTTTCTAAAAAGTTAGCTTTTTAGGCCATAGCGCTTGAACGGCCACTCCAATTTGAATCAAATTTGGTGAAATGTTAGTGCACTAGTCACTAATTTAACACTTAAAAGAAATAAAAAAATTACCTAGGGAAATACCCTAAAAATTAAACTTTTGCTGTTAAATGATAATTGTGACAGGCATGGCATGGCGCCCCGACATCTACCAAAAGGAATAATGGAATCGCCATGAAACTTGGTGATTTTTTAGACAACATGGCCTAGATATGCAGAAACCAAAATTTTGGGTAATAAATTTAGGGGAATTCCCCTTGGACGTTAAAAACCAAAACGGTCATTTTTTTCTAAAAAATTAGCTTTTTAGGCCATAGCGCTTGAACGGCTGCTCCAATTTGAATCAAATTTGGTGAAATATTAGTGCACTAGTCACTGATTTAACACTTAAAAGAAATAAAAAAATTACCTTGGGAAATACCCTAAAAATTAAACTTTTGCTGTTAAATGATAATTGTGACAGGCATGGCATGGCGCCCCGACATCTACCAAAAGGAATAATGGAATCGCAATGAAACTTGGTGATTTTTTAGACAACATGGCCTAGATATGCAGAAACCAAAATTTTGGGTAATAAATTTAGGGGAATTCCCCTTGGACGTTAAAAATCAAAACGGTCATTTTTTTCTAAACAATTAGCTTTTTAGGCCATAGCGCTGAACGGCTGCTCTAATTTGAATCAAATTTGGTGGAATGTTAGTGCACTAGTCACTGATTTAACACTTAAAAGAAATAAAAAAATTACTTAGGGAAATACCCTAACAATTAAACTTTTGCTGTTAAGTGATAATTGTGACAGGCATGCTATGTCGCTCCGACATCTACCAGAAGGGTTAATGGAATCGCAATGAAACTCGGTGATTTGTTGGACAACATGGTCTAGATATGCAGAAATCAAAATTTTGGGTGATAAATCTAGGGGAATTCCCCTGGGACGTTAAAACCAAAACGGTATTTTTTTCTAAAGAAATAGCCTTTTTGGGGCATAGCGCTTGAACGACCGATACAATTTGAATCAGATTTGGTGGAATGTAAGTGCATTAGTCACTGATTTAACACTTATAAGAAATAAAAAAATTACCCAGGGAAATACCTTAATAATCGGATTTTGTTCTCTAATTATGATTGTAACAAGCATGCCATGTTGCCCCGAAATCTAGCAAAAGAGTAGGCCTAATGAAATCACAATAAAAATTGGACATTTGTAACAGGACATGGTCTAGATAAGCAGAAACCAAAATTTTGGGTAATGAATCTAGGAAATTCCCCTGAGACGTTAAAAACCAAAACATTTTTTTTCTAAAAAATTAGATTTTTTCGGCATAGCGCTTGAACGGCTGCTCTAATTTTGATCAGATTTGGTTAAATGTTAGACCATTAGACACTTTAGGCCAATTAAAAGAAAGAAAACATTTGCTTAAAGTAATTCCCCTAAAAAACGAAGATATGTTCCTGAATTATGATTGTGACAGGCAAGCCATATCGCACTGACATCTCCAACAAGGAGTCGACAAATCACATTAAAACTTTAAGAATTGTTACATAACATGGCCAACATATTTAAAAACAGAAACTCATCTACTAAACCTAGGGGAATTTCCTTTATTTCATTACAGCGCTTAAAAAGGTTTAATTTAAAACATTTAAGGTAAAATGTTAGTAAATTAAGATGTTTATTCATTTTTTAACTACACATTGAAAAGAAGTTTGGTTAGACAACTATGGGACCCATGCGTTTATGCTTGCAGAAACAAACTACATACTCAGTGTATAAAATACAAATTGTGGTTAGGGACCCTGTAGCATGAATATATGGCATACAAAATGTGTTTTACAAATGGTGGTGGTTAAACACGTGATTGACACTCTCTAGTACATAAGTTTCTGTTTTTACATATGTGGATCATGTTATCTAACAAATCTTAAAGTTTTAATCCGATTTGACGAATCCTTGTTGGAGATGTTAGTGCAATGTGGCATGCATGTCACAATCATGAGTCAGGAACATATCGTTGGTCTAACGGTTAAGTGCGTCGCCTTTCAATCGAAAGGTTGTAGGTGCGAAACTGGTCGCTAGCTGGTCGGTTGTGTCCTTGGGCACGGCACTTTACGGACATTGCCTTAACCCAGCAGATTAATGGGTTCTACCAAATTGAAGGAACGTGTCTATCATATTCAACACACTGCAATAGCTCCGGTAACCCGACGATGGGCGCGAGGTGATCTGGCAATTGCCCGTGTGTTAACCCCCTTGGTTTTCCCATTCACGGGGATAAAGATGAATATCCTATCCTATCCTATCTTCGTTTTTAAGAGAGTTAACCAAAGTAAATGTTTTCCTGCTTTTAATTGGCACGGGGTGGCGATTTTACCAAATCTGATCAAAATTAAAGCAGCCGTTTAACCGCTATGTCCCCAAAAGCCAATTTTTTAGAAAAATAACCGTTTTGGATTTTAACTTTTTCGGGGAATTTCCCCAAATTTATCACCCACAATTTTGTTTCTGCGTATCTAGAGATTTTGTTTCTGCGTATCTTTGTTTCTGCGTATTTTGTCTAACAAAAGACAAAATTTTATTACTATTTCCTGGGAGGTGAGGTCGTCGAGATTCCAATGGCGAATCTTGAACTTCCCGTACAGACTTTGGTGGCAACTTCTTTCTTTTGCTATTATAGATTTCCGTCAACGTATTGGTTTTACACAACAAAAGAACTTCTTTGCTTGTTGTCAGACCGAAAACCGAAAATGCTTCAGACGGTTTCTTCTTAAAAAGGTTTTGTGAGACGTCAATTTTCCTTAAGGCATTTTTTTTCTCTAAATCAAGCTTGTGTCACACACTTTTCTTAAAAGGTTGCGTCAAATCACGTCGAACGCAACAATATAGCACCCCATGCCTTTATAAAACAAAATTATTGCATAAGGAGGCGGCAAGTAGAAAGCATAATATAATGTGGGAAATTAGTTAATTTCTAAATGTGGCGTTAAATCAATTATTCATTTTGGAAATAATTTGTGACGCAGCGAAGTTATTTTGATCCTCTAAGCCCCCTATCCTAGCCTCCTACCCCTGAAACCCCCCTTTCTGCAATAATTATTTGATGATTTTCGTTTTCTTACTTTTCTCTTTCAATTGTTGGGGATGGGCGCCGTGGTGTAGTGGACAAAATAAAAACTAAATTGAACAAGTTCTTACAAGTTCGCAGGCAATTTTAACCACCCGAGAGGCGAGAATATATTCGTCATGAAGCGTTGTGAAATAGCTTAGGGACTTTCCCTTCAGTGATCCACTACAGACCAAAGCCATAGAGGTGAAATATTAATCAACTCGGTGACAAACTAAGTTAATACGACAGCTACTTGAATGTGCTGTATGGTCGTATATGGAGTTTAGTAAAAATATTGTAACATATTGCTTAATTAGTTAACGTACGTGCAACATTAAATGAAGGGAAAGAGGTAACTGCTCACCATAAGAATGGCAAATAATTCTTAACCTATTACTTATCTAAACCTGACTAACCCTAACTGTGAACCTAGAACAAAGTCTAAATCGTTTATTTCAGTAGGCAGTTTTCCTTTTCCCTTTTTTTAGTTTTTCCTTTGAGCATCAACAGTAGAGAAGAATTCAGAATAATAGAATTAACTGCTATGTATCCTTTATGTATAAAATGACTGTATTTAAGTAGTATTCTTAATATTTAATATGAAATGAATAATTATAAGAATACAAATAGGTTATTAGAATTGTATTGGTTGCAAATATTAATACTGCAGTATGTACCATACCTATGTTTAGTATAAATACATAATTACTACTTATAGGATGAGATATTTATGTTTTTACCATGAATGGAAAACCAATGGGGATTACGCGGGCAATTGTCAGATCATCTCGCGCCCATCGTCGGGTTAACGGAGCTATTTAAGTGTGTTATATATGATAGACACGTTTCTTCAATTTAGTAGTTAACCCATTAATCCGCTGAGTTCATGCAATGTCTGTTAAGTGATTGTGGTAATATTAAATAAATGACCGGTCACAATTACAATGAAAGAATAAACAATTATATCACATGGATTTGTGCAGATATTGTGGTAAATAACGAGTACTAACCATATTTAAATGAATATAAGTTGTTCGAAGGGAACAGTATGGAATATGCAGGTTACATTAGCAATGCACAGTGGGCAAGATAACTGCACAATATACCGCATACTGAACCCATGTATGATCATTTGTACTTTGAATTGTTTGTTCAACAAGGCATAGGAGGCATGGTATATTTGTACAACTGACTTAACAATTGATATGTTCTCTTGTTTAAAAACATTTCATTTCTTTAAAAACTTCAACATTTTAAACCATTCATGCTACACTTGTTGGAATAATGGGGGGATTAATCTTGTAAACGGAGTCAGGAATTCATCAATAAATTTTCGAAGAAATTATTCAAACTTGGATGATACAGAAGTTACAACCCAAACTAGAATTGAGTCAAGTCATTCCAACCCCCCATCGACCCTCAAGTACCCCCCACCCCGCTCACAAATGACCCGGCATCCAGACCAGTTAGTTTCAGTGTTTTGAAGTCGGAAATTGGATTAAACCCCGGGTTGTCGATACGTCCGAGAGGTTACGCTGAACGAGACGCAATTTGCATCAACATGCCGGCGTATGTGCAGAGGAACTGTGTGAAACATCGCATCAAATACCCCACCCCGTCCCCGTGCCTACTCACCAACCTGGAGTGGGGCGCGTTGGTGCCAGGGTTGTGCGCCGCCATGAACAGCTTCGGGCCGCCCGTGCAACATTTCTACGGCCCGAAAGGCACGTTCCAGCTTCTGCAAAGCGTTGTCCCAAACTTGTTCTCCGGTAGGAAATCGGCGAAGATCCTTCAACAACTGAGAGTCACCGAATCCCATGATGATGTTGTCACCTCAGAGGAAAATGGATTCCAGATTAAAATGGTGAAAGTGAAATCGG
>CH001614.1:23191-34470 GCA_000149265.1 Ciona savignyi | reverse complement strand
ATTACTTTCCGTATCGAATGGTTATCAGTGGGCTGGGTTGTTATAACTTGGCTATCGCATGACCATATCAATACTAACTCAATAATATTGGATCTTTTTAGCATAATAGAAAGGTTGAACGTAAACTTATTTTAAACTCCATTTATTAAAAACAAGTAGTATTTCTCTTTTGTAGCGAATTCGCGATACGTCATTATGGGTTTTCTTCGGAAATCCTATGGAGACACATTTGATTTCACTCTGTTTTTATTTCTGCGTAACGCTGGTGACAGGCATGGCCATTAGGTAGAACGCGTTATCAAATCACGTTAAAACTTTAAGGAATCCTAACTGGCATAGTTTCACTCGACCGTTTTGTACGGCCAGCTGGTTTAACGGTTAAGTGCTTCGCCTTTCAATCGAAAGGTTGCAGGTGGGAAACTGGTATCTAGCTAGTCGGTTGTGTCCTTGGGCAAGGCACTTTACGGACATTGCCTGAACCCAGCGGATTAATAGGTTCTACCAAATTGAAGGAACATGTCTGTCATACACAACACACTGCAATAGCTCCGGTAACCTGACGATGGGCGCGAGGTGATCTGACGATTGCCCGTGTGTTAACCCCCTTGGCTTTCCCATTCACGGGGATAAAGATGAATATCCTATCCTATCGGGGAAATGTAAAAAAAAGAAGCCAATTTTTCAGCATTTTTGGCGTTATCGTCAATATCTTAGTAGGATTAGAAAGGAATATTTACTTTAAAATTATACTAAATTTAGAGATTTACAACACAAATCAGAAAATATAACTAGAATTTAAATTACCCAGTGTGCCCCGGGTGGGGTCCAACCGCACGTCTGACACCAAGAGGCCAAGAAATCGTCTAACGAGACCAGATGCAAAATTAGCTAAGTTGTGTGTATTTTGTTGTGTTCGCATATGATCAAGGTTGAAAGAACCTTCCGTGAAGTTGTCGGATTGCGAGAGCCTTAACTGAGTAATGTTAGTTGGGAATCGCCAGGCCAGATTTAGTGTCAAACAATAGACACAAATACCATCTAAATGTGACAAAACCCTACAATACATTTATAAGTTTTTAATTTCATTTGGTGTATTTTGCTATTATCTATATTAGGGAAGTTTAACATTAATTTCGTTCCGCTATTGTCGTATCACAAATAAATTCTTATGTCAGCAAATACAAATATATTGCACCTATCAAATGATTTTGACTGACATTTTCAAATAAGGTTGCATAATAAAATGATCATGGTGCAAATTATAACATATTTATGGCCGTTTTGCATTTTGTTTGTGACGTCATCGATCATGTGATCATAGAGAACTAATATATATAGAGGGGACACTCGGTGTAACTGACGGCGATGTTTTTTTTAAATTCGGAAGATTTATATAATTAGATATGGTGTAAATTTTAAATATTATTTACTTTTCGAATTAATTAAATATGCGTAATTTACAACTAAAAATATTGTGATTTACAACTAAAAATATTAAAAGAAGATTTATATAATTAGATATGTTGTAAATTTTAGATATTATTAATTTTTAATCAATTCATTTTTTTAAACTTTTAAAACTAATTAAATATGCCTGATTTGTAACTAAAAATATCAATTATTAGAAATGGCAACATTCAGACGCGTCACGCTTGATGTACATTTGATCACGTGATCAAAACAAAATCAATTTGTTACTACGGAAACAAAGTCTTAGAAAATACAACTTCTTTTGCAGAAAGATATAAATAATAAAATTTGAGTGAGAGTGACACAATTGCAACAAGCATTGAAAATATTAAATTAGTTAAACAAGAAATAGAAATGTGTCTATGTAATCTGCTCAATTAATTAGTACTCTATGATGTGATATTGAAGCGAAAGTCCACCAGAGTAATCCTGGGAAAATAATCGGATAAAATAAAAACAAAACTTACACTAGTTTAGTAGGTAATATAAAACACCTAAAATACAAAAAATTTATTACCGGATTCAATTTTATTGTTTAAAATTAAGTGGTTATTCTGTAAGGAATTATAATTAATTGGTTTGCATATTTCTTAATAATATACTTTTTTGTTTTCATACTTAGCTCAAGCTTTGCTATATTTTTGTGCTGCGTTTCTATCCAATTATTCTGGCAGAATTGCTGTGGTGGAATTTCGATGGTTCCGTCTTGGATTCAGAACCTACATGATCGATTACATAGGAAAGGTATCGACTCGGTCAGCTGGGAAATTAACCGTGGATAATAAGTTCGATTTGGTAACTTGGTGACCCATCAGTTTATTTAAAACTGTAACAATCTTGTGTGGAAAACTAATATAAGGGAAGGAGGGAAACTGCTTAATAAAATAAAGATTACCGGTATGACATTAGAGTTAGTTTTAAACATGGGGTTGGAGTTAGGGTTAGTTCTGGGTTCGAGATTAGTGTTTAGGGCAGGGTTTAAATTAGTTTCCATAATTTTAGTGAGTAGTTTACCTCCTTCCGCCTTTTTAGTGTTGACCTTTCGTGATTTTATAAACAAAAAAACAACAAGCAGAATGACCTAATAAAGTAAAAACAAGAAGTTGCATTGCAATCTATGTGTGATGATGTATCTAGTCATTATCAGAAATCCACCAACCATTGCAACGAGTTAAACAGCCTAAGGTGAACTTTTGGCCAAGCGACGAGCAGCAGCCAAATGCAGCTGCCTCTACCACAGCAATCTGCGACCAAGCCGATAAGGAAGCAGGGGTTGCTATGCATGAATAACAAGTTTGGTTTGTTAACTCATGGACCAATTCGATTCTGCTTGCAATTATAAAACACTTTTTTATAAATTCTTGTGGTTAAGGAGTCTGCTCTCATATTTATAAATACAAATATATATATTAGTGTAAAATCAAAATGTGTTTTACAAATGGTGGTGACTAACATGTGATAGACTTTGTCTAGTTTTATCCAGACTTCTTAGTGATTTTTGTCCTGTGATAATGGCTGCAAATAACTTGAATGAGAAAGAATATAGAAGCGATCACGAGGTCGGTTTACTTGACAATGTAAACAGTTTACGTGAAGAAAGGATACTTTGTGATGTCACATTCAATGCGGAAGGTGGAGAAGTATCAGCTCACAGAAATATTCTTGCCGCGTTTTCGGAATATTACAGAGCCATGTTCACATCCAAGTGCAAAGAAGGCTGTACAGATGATGGTGTCAAAGTTGTTGGAATTACAGCTCTGATACTTAACCTGATCATAAGCTTCATTTACACTGCAAAGATCACAATCAACAGTGAAACGGTTTATCAACTGTACGAGGCGGCCGATATGTTGCAAATCAAATATGTGAAAGATTATTGTGTTGGCTTTCTTAAAGACACACTTGAAGTTGGGAACTGTTTAGTCGTTCGGGCGTTTGCACAAATGTACAATATTCCTGAGTTGGTGACACATTGTGACAATTTCTTCTTAGACAACTTAGAGTTGGTTTCAAATGGACTGGACTTTAAAGAATTGAATCTGGATGAAACTGAAGCTCTTATTAGAATGACAAAAACATCGGATTCTTTAAGTGAAGAGATGATTTTCAGAAGCATCATGAATTGGGTTAAACACGATCTTAAAAATCGACAACAATTCTTTGAACGCTTGTTTCAACTGATTGACATCAAGAAATTACCAACTTCCTTCCTTAAAATGATTAAAAAAACTGAGTGGACTTGGATGAGAAAATGTGAAACTTTCGTTGATGTGTGCATGTCTGAATTGATCAATCGTAGTGAAAACCAACCAGTAGAGGGAGATAGCGCAGTAAAGATTGCATCCCAATTCCTGGTTGTGGGTGGTGATGGTGATGCAAGCAAACTTATCAGTATTTACGATGTTGTTGGAAAACATTGGAGAAATATTGTGTCAACCTTGAAGGAAAGATGTGATTCAACCAGTGTGAAGATAAACAACCATGTTTATACGGCTGGTGGTGGTGGATGGCCTGGCACAGATTCTGTTGAGCGGTTGGACTTGGAGCAAATCGATGCTGGTTGGCACAAGGTGGCATATATGAATGAGAAACGATTGTTCGCAGCATCTGCTGTGTTGAATGATCAAATGTTTACTGTGGGAGGTTTGACTGGTGATTATTTATCATCGGCCGAAGTTTACATCCCAATGTTGGATACATGGACTAATATTGCTTCAATGGAAACCAAACGATATGATCATGCTCTTGTTTCATATGATGGTCGTTTATATGCGTTTGGTGGATATAATGGGAATTGTTTAAATTCCATGGAAAGTTTGGATCCAAGAATGAGGAAATGGGAAAAGTTAACTTCTATGAAAGAGAACAGAGGTGGAATGTGTGGTGTTGTTTGCAATGGTGAGATTTACGCCATTGGTGGTGAAGGACTTGATTCGGTCGAACGATACAATTTTCGAACCAATTCCTGGATGGAGGCTAGAAGAATGAACTACAAGCGATATGCTGCTTCCGCTTGCGTTGTGGATGGGAAGATATACTGTCGTTGGAGGTTATGATGATGAATCCAGCACCTCAGTGGAGGTTTATGATCCAACAATCGATGAATGGAAGATTGAAACCAACATGGAGATACCAAGATATTATTCATCAGTTGTAGCTTTGTAAGCGATATCTACAACCAAGCCACCAAGATTACATTGCAAATAATTCAACTCTTTTGTTCACAATTAAATTCAGTTAAACTTACAGGATTTGATATTTCCTGAACATAATTCTTGTTTGAGACAAAATCACCATAAATGTTGTAGTACACATTACTCCAATGAAACGTTATAGTATTGTATTTAGTCATATCATTTCAGAATTATCTAATTATGTGGTTTCCAATTTAAATATGTAAAATGTTAACAACTATATACGCCGTACATCACACGGTACCCTGATGGCTTTATTTTACAATAATTTTTACTTATTTATGTTTTATATATAATACACTGTAATTTAGTCAAAATTATGCCTTATTCAGTAATATACCGACAACATAATTTTAGTCAAAATTATGCCTTATTCAGTAATATACCGACAACATAATTTTAGTCAAAATTATGCCTTATTCAGTAATATACCGACAACATAATTTTAGTCAAAATTATGCCTTATTCAGTAATATACACTGTAATTTAAGGCCGATGCACACTTAAAGCGATGCGGGCGACGGCGATGAAGTGAAAGCGATGGCGGGCGACAAATCATCGCTCAGGGCATTCACACTTGGAGCGATGAATCGCTCTCATCGCTATATTTTTTCTGGTACCCTGCCAGTTTTGGCGGGTAACGAGCGCATGTAATGTTAGCCTTGTACTGTTTTTATGAAATTGATCAACTTATATAAACTGGATGACGATGATTTGGACTTCGCTACGTCGCCTTTAGCACAAATTAACCAGTTATACTGATACCAATATTTGGTCATTAATGAAAGTAAACGGTAATTGATTTTCATATTGTTTAATCTAATTATTTCTATACAACTTTATTTTTAATTATTTAAAGCTAACAAATGCTTAACTTGTCTTCAGAAGCAGAAAGCATTTGGTTAGGTATATATTTTTAAACCGATCCAATGTGGAGCTACACATTGATGACGAAATGAACCACAAATAAAAGGAAGATACTAGAATGTGAAAATCTGGAAAAGGAAGATACTAGAATGTGAAAAGAGAAGACTGATTGTTGCTATGCCAGAAAAGGTTAAAAGCTATCCTGCTGCTGGAAGACAATATACCAAACTTTTAAAATGGTAACACAAGTTCATGGTACATGGCGTGTAGAAGAATAAATTCCATAACAAATTATAATAAACAGATATTCTGAAACTGCCAATTCAGTGAGTCATTTTTTAACCATTTCCAACGTGATATTAAAGTGTACCATGGCAAGAAATCCATTTTACTCATGTATTTATAAAATAAAGGTTTTCATTAAATTAAAGGTCTTATGTGTATTGAAAGGTAGAACACTTGAAGTTCCATACCGGTAAGGTCACAGTAGCAAAAAATACACAAATTTAGCAATTATTACATAATAAGGTCTTGTTAAGGCAGCATTTGACTAAATACAGTGCTTAACACACAAGAACAGAACACAAATGTAAATACTGCAGAACAGAATGCAAAATAAACATAGGTTATGTAAACACAAAAAGCACGGTAGGTCCACACGACCAATACTGATATTTAAAGTTTAGCAAATTTTTTGTCAACACTCCGGGAATCAACCTTTTTTGCTAGTATAGCACCTGAACAAAATATTTGACAAGAAAATTCATGGTGTGCTGACAAAAAGTACAGCAGTATTCTAATGTGCATGCACAGCATTTAACTAACTGTTAAATCTATATCTCTGAGAATACACAGTCGATTGGATTGTAATAAAAGAAACTGGTGATTTATTTTTGTAGTTTTGGAAATTATCTTAATTTGGACAACTTTTTTAACCCGAAAGGAATTACTGTGCATGTATTAATTTAGTTACTTTGCTTAGTAACAATTTCATCATACTATGTTGTGGCGGCTATTAAGCTCAATTTTTATGCAATAAAATTAATCAACAGTAAATAGTTGTCTTTACTACGGCTCTTCTTCTTCATTAAATGTGATAAAAGCTGTCCATATAAAGTTTTTTATCTTCGTTTCCGAAGTAGTGAGCTGATTGGATCTGAGGTACGATTGGTTCATCATGCTCTTCTATACCACTGTCTGTTATCATTACCACACAATTCTAAAATTAATACCAAAAATTAGGGCTGTGCATATACCAAGATTCTAATAAAAAAATGATGATGTTCTTAAAAACACAGGGATTTTTATGAGTTAATAATCAGATTAATAGTTTTATAGGTCAATTAAAAGCTTGGTAGGCAGTATTACCAAAACCAACACAATACCGGTACTCCGATGACATCTTAAACTCAGACACATATGACGAAATCCTGTACAGTCAGCATTTAAAATCTGTTGCAGAAATATTTACCAATATCGCACCGATACCATTAATAAATATTTCCCGCTACCTAACTAAAATGTCTGCTATCTCTATATTAATATAGAACACTAGTTGCTGTCGAAATTTAATAATGAACTCACAATTCTTTGAACTGCATGAAGTGGAGCCACTTTTCACAGTTGGTGGCACATTTGTCTTTCCGGTACCAGTTTCAGAGGGATTTCCATCCATTTTTTGCAAATATTCACTAACGGAAACATAAATTTAAATTAACAAGAAGGCAATCTAGCCTAAGCACTTAAAACCTACCGTATCATTTTAAGTGTGACTTACCATTTTAATCTATTTCAGCAATTTTGATCCAAATATTAGGTTTCAGTTTATCATTTTATATCCAGTTTTTACTCTAACGTACAAAACCGCGTAGCTTTGTACCAATATAATTAAAACTTTGCTAAAAATAAATCTCTCCGTGGTGGTATATTCCGAAATGTCCAAGTTTTCTTCTTGATTTATTTTTGCACGCGCGAAATTTTCTGAGATTTCCCGCCAAACCTCGGCGATGAAAGCGATGCGAGCGATGGATTAGAACAAGTTTCTACTCGGGCGATAGCGAGCGATAGGCCGGCGATACAGGACGTGACGTCAAAATAATCGCTCGCATCGCTCTCATCGCTTGCCATCGCCGTAAGTGTGCATCGGCCTTTATGGTAAATTATGTTTTAATTAGTAATATACGTTGTAATTTCAGCCAAAACTATGCTTTATTCTGTCATATACACCGTAATTGCTTGTGCTTTATTCAGCAATGCAACTTTATTATTTTTACATTTCTGCTGAGATTCAAGTAAAACAATTATTCTGTATAACATGTGTGGTTTATTCAGTAACCTGACGGTGGTCACGAGGTATTCTGATAACCCGTGTGAAAACGCTTCTTTCACATATTGAGGGATGATACACAGGGATAAAGTGGATTATCTTGTCACCACAAAAGACAATCACATTTCGAGTTATTATTCTGGAACAGCGAGATAAATCATGACATCACATAGGGGGACAATGTGAATGAAACAATAAAATAAAGTGGTTTTGAGTGGTTGTACTATGCACCACGCATTCTATTTGAAACCACAAGTAATCCTGGCTTATAAGCAGGGTTGAGCTGATCATAGTTCACTCCATATCAACTTGAATACCAGGGGTGCTGCGGTGTTCAAATGCTTGGCCCAATCTCTGTATATTGACCTCGTTTAAGTACCAGCTTTGATTATACGTAATGAGAAAGTCCTTGATTCGATCCTCACTTTGTGCAAGGTTGTGTTCATTGCATTAATGTCACAACATCATGCTCATCATATAGGATAGGATAGGATATTCATGTTTATCCCCGTAAATGGGAAACCCCAAGGGGGTTAACACACAGGCAATCGTCAGATCACCTCCAATATTGAACCACTTATTCCCATGGACACAATCTACCTCCTTACCAAATTCCATCAAAATCCGGTTATAACTTCCCGAGTTATCAAACAATATGTCTAATATTTCTTCTCGGATCACCTCCAAAATTAAACCACTTATTCCCATGGACACAATCTACCTACTCACCAAATTCAAACACAACTAAAATCGAAAACTTACCTTTTTTAAGGATCCGTCTTGGCGCCATAGAAACACAAACGCACCAATCGGAATGCAGAGAATGGATGACGAGGCTAAACACCAACCAATCAGATTCGCCCATCAGGGATACTCATAATCTCCAACCTTAAGAGGGCGCCATTGAGCACAGTAGAACACTAAGATTGCCTGAAAACACAATAATCTCTGTTTGACCTTATTTTCACATAGCGGCTAATATTAGTTGAAGTTGGAATATGTTTAGCTGGTTGCCCTTGTTACACCGGTCACATGTATAGGCAGTCGCATCCAATAAATAAAATGTTTTATTCTGGTTTGTAACTTATTAGACAAAAGCTTCAGGCAGTGGAAAGGTGGATGGATTGACACCAGACGATTAAATTGAAAACAAAAATCATACACAACACACTGCAATAACCCATGGTCGGCGCAAGGTGATCTGACGTTGCCCAAGGACATAACCGACTAGCAAGCGACCAGTTTCGCACCTGCAACCTTTCGATTGAAAGGCGACACACTTAACCGGTAGACCAGCCGGCCGTAGATTGCTTCGGTGGGTGCGAGGTGATCTGGCGATAGCCACTGTGTTAACCCCCTTGTTTTCCCATCCACGGGGATAAGCATAAATATTCACACAACGAATTACCAATGTGAGAGCAGGGATGATGACACGATACGACACCTTCTACAACTTCTATATCTCACGACCAGTCATCTCTTTTACATCACAAGTGAAATTGTGAGCGTTCCAAAACCAGCCAATGGCAAGAACCTCAAATAATGCAAGGAATAGCAAGGTGATGGTGGATGCTCCGTAGTAGTAGATGAGTTCGAATATGTGGGGGCCGTTCTGGGGTGAGAGGGGTAATAAAGGGAGGTTGCAAGGATCCTGGGTTCGAATCCATGCCAGGGTTGGAGAACCAGGGATCCTGGGTTCGAATCCATGCCAGGGTTGGAGAACCAGGGATCCTGGGTTCGAATCCATGCCAGGGTTGGAGAACCAGGGATCCTGGGTTCGAATCCATGCCAGGGTTGGAGAACCAGGGATCCTGGGTTCGAATCCAGGCCAGGGTTGGAGAACCAGGGATCCTGGGTTCGAATCCAGGCCAGGGTTGGAGAACCAGGGATCCTGGGTTTGAATCCATGCCAGGGTTGGAGAACCAGGGATCCTGGGTTTGAATCCATGCCAGGGTTGGAGAACCAGGGATCCTGGGTTTGAATCCAGGCCAGGGTTGGAGAACCAGGGATCCTGGGTTCGAATCCATGCCAGGGTTGGAGAACCAGGGTTCCTGGGTTCGAATCCATGCCAGGGTTGGAGAACCAAGGATCCTGGGTTTGAATCCAGGCCAGGGTTGGAGAACCAAGGATCCTGGGTTTGAATCCATGCCAGGGTTGGAGAACCAGGGTTCCTGGGTTCGAATCCATGCCAGGGTTGGAGAACCAAGGATCCTGGGTTCGAATCCATGCCAGGGTTGGAGAACCAAGGATCCTGTGTTCGAATCCAGGCCAGGGTTGGAGAACAAGGGATCATGGGTTGGAATCCATGCCAGGGTTGGAGAACCAGGGATCCTGGGTTCGAATCCATGCCAGGGTTGGAGAACCAAGGATCCTGGGTTCGAATCCATGCCAGGGTTAGAGAACCAGGGTTCCTGGGTTCGAATCCATGCCAGGGTTGGAGAACCAAGGATCCTGGGTTCGAATCCATGCCAGGGTTGGAGAACCAAGGATCCTGTGTTCGAATCCAGGCCAGGGTTGGAGAACAAGGGATCATGGGTTGGAATCCATGCCAGGGTTGGAGAACCAGGGATCCTGGGTTCGAATCCATGCCAGGGTTGGAGAACCAGGGTTCCTGGGTTCGAATCCATGCCAGGGTTGGAGAACCAGGGTTCCTGGGTTCGAATCCATGCCAGGGTTGGAGAACCAGGGATCCTGGTTTATTAGTTTCTTACCTTTTGGTCGTTTAAAATATTTTATTTAAAAGATATTTGATTATAAAGCAGGAAAGATAAAAACGACATTCTTGGCAGAAAGTCAGACTTTGCGTTTATAAAACAGAATTATTGCATAAGGAGGCCGTAAATAGCAAGCATGGTATAATGTGGGAAATTAGTTGATTTCTAATTGTGGCATTAAATCAATTAATCAATCTTGGAAATAATTTGTGACGCAGCGAAGTTATTTTGATCCTCTAAGCCCCCTATCCTACCCTCCTACCACTGAAACCCCCCTTATTACCCCTTCCCCCGGAATAACCCCCTTAACCCCCACCATGACCCCAGGTGATTGCAAATGGAGAGGTGGGTAAGAACGACCGGGTTTTCACCGCCCCCAATTTCGATCAACTCCATCGAGTTGCCCCACCCCTCACCCGACATATTTTATCGCTGACGTCACCAGGTATGACGTCATCAATGCATGTTTTGAAACTACCGTATAACAGATTATTTCTACCGAGCCGAGTTTCGAACCCACGATGGGTTCATTACTAGGAAGTCTGTATATGTATCGGTCGCGCTAACCATTTGGCCACACAACCGTTCGATGTCACAGGGAAATTACATTTTATCTCCGTGGTTAACGCCAGGGGCGTCATCGCACGGGCAATCGTCGAATTACCTCGTGCCCACGGTCGGGTATAGGAGTTATTACTAGACGTCGCC
>CH001614.1:2362-14314 GCA_000149265.1 Ciona savignyi | reverse complement strand
GCACGAGTGAAGTTAGTGGCATGCTCCGAGCGTTTCAAGAGGTGGGTGAATAAGAGTGTATGATTGACACGTTCCTTCGACGTGGTAGAATCCGTTGATCCACATTTCCAGCCGATTAGCATTGCGGGTTAGTACTTAGCCGTACAGTCAAATGGTTTAAAGTCTAACATTGGTGGCTAGCTAGTCGGTTGGTCCTTGGCCAAGGCACGTTACGGACATTGCCTGAACCCAGCGGATTAATGAGTTCTACCAAATTGAAGGAACGTGTCTACCACACACAACACACTGCAATAGGCTCCGGTAATCCGAGCGGTTGGCGCGAGATAGATCTGAACGAATTGCCTGTGTGTTAACCCCCTTGGTTTTTCCATTCACGCGGATAAACATGAATATCCTAGTTTCAGGCAATGATCGCTAAGTTCCTTGCCTAATGACTAATACATTGCAACCAGCTATTTGTGTATTTCATTTAATATAAACCGACCTTCCCCCATCAATTCCAACACACAAAGTGAGCGGGAGCGTTGCATCCACAGATCGCTCGACCATTCCATGTTACTCACCAACGCCAACGCTGCTCGGGCACTAGGTGTCACTATGTACGCCGTGGGAGTTTCAAACTATTGGCGCCAGGAACTCCAGGTTTTTGTTGTTTGTTTATTGTGAAGTTTAATAACCACTATACCTACCTAATTAACATGAATATTGACGTGTTGTAACAAATGAGAAAGTCAGACTTTGCTTTTATAAAACAGAATTATTGCATAAGGAGGCCGTAAATAGCAAGCATGATATAATGTGGGAAATTAGTTGATTTCTAATTGTGGCGTTAAAGCAATCAATCAATCTTGAAAATAATTGTGTGACTTGGCGAAGTTATTTTGAATCCTCTAAGCCCCCTATCCTACCCTCCTACCCCTGAAACCCCCCTTATTACCCCTTTCCCCAGAATAACCCCCCCTTCCCCCCACCACCCCCACCAGTGACTGCCCATGGTGAGGTGGGTAAGAACGTCCGGGTTTTCACCGCCCCCAATTTCGATCAACTCCATTGAGTTGCCCCACCCCTCACCCGACATATTTTATCGCTGACGTCATCAGGTATGACGTCATCAATGCTTGTTTTGAAAATACAAAGTCACAGAATAACCATTCGGCCATGACCGTTCGACGTCAGAGGGAAATTACATTTTATCTCCGTGGTTAACGCCAGGGGCGTCATCGCACGGGCAATCGTCGAATTACCTCGTGCCCACGGTCGGGTTATTGGAGCTATTAGTAGACATCGCCTAAACCCAGTGGAATAAGGGTTTCTATTAATTTAAAGTAACATGTCAATCATACACAACGCACTGCGATAGCTCCGATAACAGACCAACCAGGCAACGGCTTAACGAGGCGTAATTTGCTGGCTAATAAAACCAACAAGGAATTAAGCCCTAGCACACCTCACTCACTCATATGAGTTATATGAATAGCCAACCTACGTCATTGGTATGTTGACCTAACACCTGGTATCCTTTCCAGCTGACTCTGCGTGATTCATCCACCAAGCTCACCCAACCACCCATCCACCCCCAGCTATATTTAGCAGCTTAGCGCACTCTAGCGGACATATATCGTCGCTGATCCACACAATGAAAGATGACCGCAACCACAACTGCAGCTAATTGTTTACGACTTTCCATCTGAATTATTACTTAGGGTTGGTCATGGATCTAATGCTGTGTGCGATGCATGTTCCTGTGTCAGTCGTCCATGTTTTATTCTGCGTGTTTCGTTGTCCATCGTCGTTTTATTTTTGTATTCAGTTGACCTTGCGAAGTCTGAATGTGATGTTGCGTGGAAGCTTCGTTGAAATGTCGGGTCAAGTTTGTAGCAATCTTGACATTATATTTGCCAAAACTGCATTTATTTCATTTAATCGACGCCAACGGTGTTCGCTCTGTCATCACCTCACGACGTCATTGACACCTAAAGCAGTTGTTTTTCATCTACGTCATTATTTGCTTTATAAAGCACTTTACAGATATACAGAGACATAGAGATACAACTTAATAAAGAATACGAGTACAGTTTCCCGGTTTGTCTGTTTAGTGGAGGTTCCGCTGCCAGTCTAGTTTAGTTCCACGCCATGTGGGTACATATGGAGTCGGAGCGAAGATTATGTACTAGGCATAGAAGGCAGCGGATCCTGGGAATTTAGAAATGGTGAAAAAAACCTGGCCCCACAAGTTATTTCGCATCAACCACACTTGCCACAGTTGCTTTCAGTACAATGAAGCATTATATCGATGCGTGGATTACTTTCAGTATCGAATGGTTACCAGTGGGCTGGGTTGTTATAACTTGGCTATCCAATGACCATATCCATACTACGTCAATATATTATTGGATCTCTTCAGCATAAACTAAAGCATAGACTAGAAAGGTTGGATGTAAACCTATTTTAAACCTCCCGATTTATTAAAAACAAGTAGTTTTTAATTAGTTTGTAACAAATTGGCGAATCGTCATTATGGGTTATCGGAATTTCTATGGAAGAACATTATGATTCAAATACCACCGAAAGGTGACAAACCCCCCTACAATACATTTATAAGTTTTCAATTTCACTTTGGTGTATTTTGCTATTATATGTATTGGGGAAGTTTAACATTGGTTTTCATTCGCTATTGTCGCATCACAAATAAATGCCTATGTCAGCAAATACAAATGTATTGCACCTATCAAATGCTTTTAACTGACACTTTCAAATAAGGTTGCATAATAGAATGAACATGATGCAAATTATAACATATTTATGGCCGTTTTGCGTATAGTTTGTGACGTCATCGATCATGTGATATTAAAGCGAAAATGCACCAGAGCAATTCTGGCAAATACGGTGGTAAGGAGAGGAAGGCTTGTAACCACTTCGACTAGTCACGTCAGTCGTCAGTCACGTGACGCCTTTAAGTGTAATGGTTGAAGCGAGACGTCAGAAAACCGAAGCGTCAGGCTGGCGAACCCGTCAGCAACCGAAGCGTCAGGCTGGCGAACCCGTCAGCAACCAAGCGTCAGGCTGGCGAACCCGTCAGCAACCGAAGCGTCAGGCTGGCGAACCCGTCAGCAACCGAAGCGTCAGGCTGGCGAACCCGTCAGCAACCGAAGCGTCAGGCTGGCGAACCCGTCAGCAACCGAAGCGTCAGGCTGGCGAACCCGTCAGCAACCGAAGATGAAAAGAGAGTACCAAGCTCAATAAAGTATTCTTAATTATCATTAAAATTATCTGTTTCATAATAATGTTAGATTATTCCCAACAATACTGGGATAAGTGCCAAACCATCATTCTTATTTATTAGATTAAGTATTTAATACATATCATATCTTATAACACAAGGAGTGTGAATAGCGTGGCAAGACAGCAGGGATGTGTTGTATTGTCAACTGCATGCAATCGCCTTTACTTTATCATCTGAACTGCTGCTCAGTCTAATTTCAGTTAACACAACTAGTGTACTTATATATATACACTTGCAATATGTAGAATTGAATTATTTATTATATTACCTAGTGCTTTGTTGTAGGTATGATGATCTATCTATACTTTTACATATCAATTTAAAACAAGGTATATTTAGGTCCAGCATATCAAACAAATTTGATTTTGTGGCAAGAGTGACATGGTGATGCTGGTGCCACAAATGAGAGCAGATCCATGTATGCTGTAAGGAATGATTTCTTTAAGGATTGTGGAACACACAAAGCAAGCAAAGTCATCAACAAACAACAGCCAAAGTTGATTGCAAACTGAACAGACCCCTCACCCATAAGCAACACAGTTTTTTTCTGTACGATTTATTGTGGCGAAATTTGCATTGTACACACTTCCATTTAATAAACAGAAATTTATTAGAATACTTGACATGTACGTTACTATTTGGCAAAGGGTGAGTAACCAGGTATTGGGCAGAATTAAAAATGAAGTCCAACATTTAAATAAAAGTTAGGCACTGGTGCACTGGTGCACAGCATGACATTACTTTAAAGCACAAACTGCATCAATAATTTTTTTTTTCATTTTACTTAGAAATAGTCTTCATCATCTTTTCATTTTCTTGTGCAATCAGTGCTCTATCCTTCCTCTGACAGAAGTTTGCACATTTTCTCCCCCTCTTCTTTAGCTGGAAACCAAAAATGTGATTAAAGCAAGAGCATTTTTCTATGTTGTGTACCTTCTGGCTATGTTTCCTTTTTGTTCGACCCTATTGACCTAGATATAAACTCTCACTGCCCAAACAAATCATTACCTGACACTCCAGCCAACTACTGAGGCTAATTTTCTGTTCCCTTATTCTCATCACAAGCTTTTGCCTCTGTACCTAAATTTATAAATACTTAGCTGCCTTCTCAAGAAGATTGCTTATTGAATTATGATTAATTTAGGTTATGATTATAAACATATTCAAAACACTAGATAATATACGGGTAGTATAACTATTTACTTTAGTAAATAAATATAATAGGAGTGAATAAAACTTACCAATGGATTCTAAAATAAATATATCATTGGTCTGTTTGGTCATTTCTGATGGGCCAGCCCTCATCTTCATTCACTGGTGGTAATGGGGGTTCACTGCTAAAAAATTGTTCAGTGGCTGCAGTTAAAGGTTCAATCTTTTACAGTACTATTAAAGAAGTAACAATATTTAATGGTAAGAAATGCAGCACTTTTTCAATATTCTAAAAAACATGGCACAACTTCCAGCACTTTTTTCAACATCCAAACAGTTTTTACAGTCTCGGAAAAAGAACCTGAAAATGTGTCGCATCGGGGTAGTCATACAATACCCTTACCAAATAGCTGTAAGCCATAAGTACATGTTGCTGTATTTTAAATTGCTGGACTAAAACAGTACCCTGGTACCATAGTTGATAAAACTACCTACCACGCTTCTTGATGCAAATATCCGGTTCATTGCATCAAAAAATGGCCAAGCTAGAGCTTTTTGGGATACTGCACCAGATTTGTTTAATCCGCCCCAGAATTCATGATACGTTTCCTTGAGTTTCTTCCATTTGTTTTTGATTTGCGAACAAGAAGTTTAAAGTTCATGATGTACATTCTTAGTGTTGTCTTCTCGGTATTGTATGGAACCGCTCACTTACACACACAAAAATACAATTACTGTATTTCGGATTCGAATCTCTCAGGATCGTGAATTTAACTACAACAAACTAATGAGGTAAACATTAATAAAAACTATTCAAGAATAGGATTCGAAAATAGTGTTGTAGTAATGATACAGAATAGTCTAACTTTTTAACTTTCCGGGCTCAATCTATTACAATTTCAAATCTCTGTCACTCTTAACTAGCACTGACGCTTCGGTTGCTGACGGGTTCGCCAGCCTGACGCTTCGGTTGCTGACGAGTTCGCCAGCCTGACGCTTGGTTGCTGACGAGTTCGCCAGCCTGACGCTTCGGTTGCTGACGAGTTCGCCAGCCTGACGCTTGGTTGCTGACGCCTCGCTTCAACATTACACTAAAGGCGTCACCGACGCCTGACGACCGACGTGACTAGTCGAAGTGGCTCGCACCGTTGTTGGGTAAGGAAGCTCTTGTGGGTATTCAGAAGATTTTATACTTGGTTGGTGCCTATGTCTGGCACTAAACCTAGCGTTTCCCTAGCTATTAATACTCGAAAATAATAAAATCTGGACTCCGTTGGTCCGACTGGTTAGTCTGGTGGTTTAGTGCGACATCTTTTAATCGAGAGGTTGCAGGCTCAAAACTGGTCGCTAGCTGGTCGGTTGTGTTTTTGGGCAAGGTACTTAACGGACATTGCCTGAACCCAGCGGATTAATCAGTTCTACCAACTTGAAGAAACATGTGAGTCACACAACTAAATCTACTAAATTGAAGGAATGTGTCTATCATACACAACACACTGCAATAGCTCCGGTAACCCGACGGTGGGCGCGAGGTGATCTGACGATTGCCCGTTTGTTAACCCCCTTTGTTTTCCCATTCACGAAGATAAATATGAATATCCTATCTGTCGCGGAATGTATTGTTTATGTTTATAAACTGATACAGTGAAACACAGTTTAACTGATTGGTTAGACATGCCTGGAGATTCTCCCCAAAGCAGCTACTTAGGTCCGCATCCCAGAACGTGTTTTAATAATCTTTATCTGTGGAGAAATATATTCCGCTCGAAGATATCGGGATTTGCAACGGTGCTGGGCCGTGTTTGTACCACCCATTATAAAAATATGTTTTACAAATAGTGGTGGTTAACATGTGATTGACTTTCTCTAGTTTTATCCAGACTTCTTAGTGATTTTTGTCCTGTGATAATGGCTGCAAATAACTTGAATGAGAAAGAATATAGAAGCGATCACGAGGTCGGTTTACTTGACAATGTAAACAGTTTACGTGAAGAAAGGATACTTTGTGATGTCACATTCAATGCGGAAGGTGGAGAAGTATCAGCTCACAGAAGTATTCTTGCCGCGTTTTCCGAATATTACAGAGCCATGTTCACATCCAAGTGCAAAGAAGGCTGTACAGATGATGGTGTCAAAGTTGTTGGAATTACAGCTCTGATACTTAACCTGATCATAAGCTTCATTTACACTGCAAAGATCACAATCAACAGTGAAACTATTTATCAACTGTACGAGGCGGCCGATATGTTGCAAATCAAATATGTGAAAGATTATTGTGTTGGCTTTCTTAAAGACACACTTGAAGTTGGGAACTGTTTAATTGTTCGGGCATTTGCACAAATGTACAATATTTCTGAGTTGGTGACACATTGTGACAATTTCTTCTTAGACAACTTTGAGTTGGTTTCAAATGGACTGGACTTCAAAGAATTGAATCCGGATGAAACTGAAGCTCTTATTAGAATGACAAAGACATCGGATTCTTCAAGTGAAGAGATGATTTTCAGATGCATCATGAATTGGGTTAAACACGATCTTGAAAATCGACAACAATTCTTTGAACGCTTGTTTCAACTAATTGAAATCAAGAAATTACCAACTTCCTTCCTTAAAATGATTAAAAAAACTGAGTGGACTTGGATGAGAAAATGTGAAACTTTTGTTGATGTGTGCATGTCTGAATTAATCAATCGTAATGAAAACCAACCAGTAGAGAGAGCTAGAGCAATAAAGTTTGCATCCCAATTCCTAGTTGTGGGTGGTGTTGATGCAAGAAAACTTGTCAGTATTTACGATGTTGTTGGGAAACATTGGAGAAATATTGTGTCAACCTTGGAGGAAAGATTTGGTTCAACCAGTGTGAAGATAAACAACCATGTTTATACAGCTGGCGGATGGCCTGGCACAGATTTTGTTGAGCGGTTAGACTTGGAGCAAATTAATGCTGGTTGGCACAAGGTGGCATCTATGAATGAGAAACGATGTGTAGCAGCATCTGCTGTGTTGAATGATCAAATGTTTACTGTGGGAGGTTGGAATGATGATTATTTATCATCGGTCGAAGTTTACAACCCAGTGTTGGATAGATGGACTAATATTGCTCCAATGGAAACCAAACGATGTTCACATGCTCTTGTTTCATATGATGGTCGTTTATGTGCGTTTGGTGGAAGTAATGGGAATAGATTAAATTCAATGGAAAGTTTTGATCCAAGAATGAGGAAATGGGAAAAGTTAACTTCTATGAAAGAGAACAGATATGGACTGTGTGGTGTTGTTTGCAATGGTGAGATTTACGCCATTGGTGGTGACGGACTTGATTCAGTCGAAAGATACAATTTTCGAACCAATTCCTGGATGATCGCCCACAAAATGAACTATAAGCGAGATGGTGCTTCCGCTTGCATTGTGAATGGGAAGATATATGTCGTTGGAGGTCGTGGTGAATCCAGCACCTCAGTGGAGGTTTATGATCCAACAATCGATGAATGGAAGATTGAAACCAACATGGAGATACCAAGATGTGGTTCATCAGTTGTAACTTTGTAAGCGAAATCTACAACCAAGCCACCAAGATTACATTGCAAATAATTTAACACTTTTGTTCACAATTACATTCAGTTAAACTTACAGGATTTGATATTTCCTGAACATAATTCTTGTTTGGGACAAAATCACCATAAATGTTGTAATAGACTTTACTCCAATGAAATGTTGTAATAGTGTATTTATTCATATCATTTCAGACTTATCTAACTATGTGGATTTCAATTTTAATATGTTACATGTTAACAACTATATTCGCCGTACATCACATGGTACCCTGATGGCTTTATTTTATAATAAACTTTACTTATTTATGCTTTATATGTATATTACACTGTAATTTCAACCAAATTATCCTTTATTTATTAAAATACACTGTAATTTTCATCCAAATTATGCCTTATTGAGTAATATACACTGTAATTTCCATCAAAATTATGCTTTAATTAGTAATATAAACTATAATTTAGCTATAATTTTACTTTATTCAGTAATATACATTGTAATTTTATCCAAACTTGTGCTTTATTCAGTAATGCAACTTTAATATTCTTTCATTTCTGCTGAGATTCAACTAAAACAATTATCCTGTATAACATGCTGGTAAAGAATATGAAAAACATCTGAAAATTGACTCCGTTTGCTACTTGGGTGTTTTGTATATAATGAGTCGGTAATGCTTGTATAGTGACATGTGTGTAAGGTAAATGCAATTTTCTCATGGCAATTAAAATGGTTCGATGTTCAAACGCCTAGCAGGCGAATATTTCGGAGCTCGTTAAAGTCCCTATGTATATGCTGGAGTATTTGAATAGTTACAAACGACACAACAAAGCGATAACTTGCATTGTGAGACTCTTGCGCTACGAACGTTACTGTTGAAGCGAAAATACGAGTTACCTGAACCAGGAATATTTCCGTTGTGGTGAAATTCGATGGTGAGAAACTATGGCCATCGGTATTATAATTCAGTTAAAACAGTGCGTACATAATATAGAAACGCGCACTCAATTTAGAAGCTCTCTAGTAACCTTTCACCAAGGGGGTTAACACACGGGCAATCGTCAGATCACCTCGCGCCCACCGTCGGGTTACCGGAGCTATTGCAGTGTGTTGTATATGATAGACGCGTTCCTTTAATTTGGTAGAACCCATTAATCCGCTGGGTTCCGGCAATGTCCGTAAAGTGCCTTGCCCAAGGACACAACCGACTAGCTAGCGACCAGTTTCGCACCTGCAACCTTTCGGTTGAAAGGCGACGCATTTAACCGCTAGACCAACCGGCCGTGGAATACATAGAATTTCAACCAAGAATTGGTCTATTAAAGGGAAAGCTCAAATAATAAGGAAAACACAACCTTTCCTTATTTCTGTTGCCGATATCTTTTCGGAATATTTTGTGGAAAATGTTCAAAAATTCAACGTAATATTAAAAATATTGATGATTGGCTTAGATTTTAACCAAAGTTTAATTCGGTGCAACTTTCAGGAATATCATAAACATACGTGCACATATCTGACAATAACATATAATGTGTAGAGAACATGGATAACAAGATCGGATTGTTACCTCAGGGACCCATGCGTTTATGCTTGCATGCCCGGTGAAACAAACTACTTGGTGTATAAAACACACCAAATGTGGTTGGGGAGTATGGGGACCCTGCTTTCATAAACATATAACATTTTTTACCGAGCTAAGTTTCGAACCCATAATGGGCCGTTTTTGTATAGTAGTCTGTATATGTATCGGTCGCGTCAACCAATCGGGTAAACATATAACATACAAATTGTGTTTTATAAATAGTGGTGGTTAAACACGTGGTTGACACTCTTTATTTGATTTCGTTTTGGTTAAAATCGTTTGGGAACCCAGTGAAATGATGAGTTCTTTTAAAACTAAAAGTGCGTGTAATCTGTATTTCCAAATTCCTCAAACGAAGTGAATCAAATGTTGTGGCCGAATGAGTAACGCAGCCAAGTTAAAACTCATAATGCCAAGTTAGAACTCATAACGGGCCACCAAGGTAGTTTAACATTATTATTTCTTATGTATGGGTCAGATTAACCATTCGGTTACACGATAATACAAAACGTCATTGTAATGGGTGCCTGCGTGATGTAGCGCTACCTTACGGGTGGTTTTCTAAATACACAAGGCACACAAGGTGGCGGAGTTCTTATTTTTTCGCTATAAGAGGTTATGTGGGCGAAAGGTTGTACGGTCGTGTGGCCAAATGGTTAACGTGACCGAAACATATACCTTCTCCTATACATAGACGGTCCGAGTAACGCCCCCTCCACCATGGGTTCGAAACTTGGCTTGGGAAAAAATAAGTGTGGCCGAAAGTTTAACGCGAAAAATTTATATTTAAAAATCGGTCTTAGTGAACGGACCGTTATGGATTTGAAACTAAGCCAAGTAATATTAAGGCATTTCCCGGATTCTTGGGGCCTTATGGTAAAGACACAAGAACGCTTTTCAGGCATTAAAAAGAAAGAAGGTAGAATAACCCTGATTATCTACATACTTATCATAAACCAACCATCCACACACTGTACTAACCCCAGCAACTCGACTGTGAGCATGAGGTGTCTTACGATACCCGTGGATAAAGCCTGGCTTCTCACCCACAAGGATATAAATAAACCAACCATCCACACACTTCAGTAGCTCCAGCAACTCGACTGTGGGCATGAGGTGTCTTACGATACCCGTGGATAAGGGCTGGCTTCCCACCCACGAGGATATAAATGAACCAACCATGCACACACTGTAATATTTCCAGCAACTCGACTGTGAGCATGAGGTGTCTTACGATACTCATGGATAAAGCCTGGCTTCCCACCCACGAGGATATAAATGAACCAACCATGCACACACTGTAATATTTCCAGCAACTCGACTGTGGGCATGAGGTGTCTTACGATACCTGTGGATAAAGCCTGGCTTCCCACCCACGAGGATATAAATGAACCAACCATCCACACACTGTAATAGCTTCAGCAACTCAACTGTGGGCATGAGGTGTCTTACGATACTCATGGATAAAGCCTGGCTCCCCACCCACGAGGATATAAATGAACCAACCATCCACACACTGTAATAGCTCCAGTACCTAGACTGTGAGCATGAGGTGTCTTACGATACCCGTGGATAAAGCCTGGCTTCCCACCCACGAGGATATAAATGAACCAACCATCCACACACTGTAATAACTCCTGCAACTCGACTGTGAGCATGAAGTGTCTTACGATACATGTGGATAAAGCCTGGCTTCCCACCCACGAGGATATAAATAAACCAACCATCCACACACTGTAATAGCTTCAGAAACTCGAGAGGACATGAATATTTTCTATAACTTCGGTAATATCAACAAAAATCAATTTTCTTCCTAATATGATAATTTACCTGATCGGATAATTTAATAAAGAGACAGAGAGAGAGAGAGAGAGAGAGAGAGAGAGAGAGAGAGAAGGGGGATGTTACAACAGAAGAAGGCATACGAGAGAGGCAAGCTTATTTCCAGCCCTCGTATAGTTTCAAGCCCTGCACTGCGTTTTTCCTGTTTGTTTGTATAGAGTTATAGGCGTTGTCGTACAGTCGGTTCATTGGTTTGGTTTGTAGCGATTCGACGAAGTTGCGCGGAAACTTTAACGGAATTTACAATCGAAGCCGAGACTTTAGAACCGAGCTTAGAATCAACGTTTACATCAGCCCAAGCCGAAAGAAATCGTTTCAACTTTGTAATCAACTCGAATTTTGATTTCCAACAGATTCGTTAGTAGTTGATAGCAAAGTGACCGGATATGACGAGGTTCGTGACGTTAGTAGGGGGAAGTCCATGGGGCTTCCGGTTGGTGGGGGGAAGTGACTTTCGCGCAAGTCTCGCGATTTCAAAGGTTTGTTTTTAAAGTTTTTTTTGGTTTATTTCGTTAAAATTCGATAAAACTTGTGATTTGAGATT
>CH001620.1:0-13990 GCA_000149265.1 Ciona savignyi | reverse complement strand
TTATCTCAGAAGTCATCGTGTCCCAGGTGGTCTAGTGGTTAGGATTCGTGGCTCTCACCCACGCGGCCCGGGTTCGATTCCCGTTCTGGGAACACTATTGTATTTTGATACCCGATTTAAACTTGCAATATAATATTTTTTCTTCGACCATACCAATTCTTCCGTATTGGAATAATAAAAAAAAATATATAAATTAATTCATTGACGGTTTACTCTGTTCTAGAGATACGTTCACATTTATTGTAGCTCAAACAACAATATATAAGTTACGTTTTGACGTAAACGTCTTTTGAAACAGAGATCGAACGAGGTGTTTAACGCGAATATTTCAATTTGACAGTATACGAATGGCATAAAAATGTAGTGCCTCGATGGCGCAGTAGGCAGCGCGTGAGCCTCATAATCTCAAGGTCGTGAGTTCGATCCTCACTCGGGGCATGCATTTTACAATTTCAGTTTAAATTTTAACAATTTCACCCAACAGTGTGGCATACATAATACTTCCGAATTCCTCCCCGACTGATTACTGTGGTCGTTAACTAGTCTGGCTTCTCCTTGGGGAAGGCACTTAACATACATTGCCTGCACTCAGTGGATTAATGAACTGTACTAAATTGAAAAGAAACGTGTGAATCATACACAACACACTGAAATAGCTCCGGTAACCCGAACGTATGCGCGAGATGATCTGACGATTTCCCGTTGGTTAACCACCCTGGTGTTCCTATGCACTGGGATAAAGATGATTATCCTCTCCTGTTCTGTCATTGCATGTTAGGAAGTATTAATTTTGTACAAATATTCAGATTTTCGCTCCGTTTCTGTTTAAAAGTTTAAATGGAATGAAAATTCGTTGGAGCAATCTCTAAATTATCTCACCACTCTTCGTGTCCCAGGTGGTCTAGTGGTTAGGATTCGTGGCTCTCACCCACGCGGCCCGAGTTCGATTCCCAGTCTGGGAACACTTTTGTATTTTGATACCCGATTTAAACTCGCAATATAATATTTTTTCTTCGACCATACCAATTCTTCCGTTATGGAATAATAAAAAAAAGATATAAATTAATTCATTGACGGTTTACGCTGTTCTAGAGATACGTTTACATTTATTGTAGCTCAAATAACAATATATAAGATACGTTTTGACGTAAACTTCTTTTGAAACAGAGATCGAACGAGGTGTTTAACGCGAATATTTCAATTTGACACTCTACGAATGGCATAAAAATGTAGTGCCTTGATGGCGCAGTAGGCAGCGCGTGAGTCTCATAATCTCAAGGTCGTGAGTTCGATCCTCACTCGGGGCATGCATTTTACAATTTCAATTTAAATTTTAACAATTTCACCCAACAGTGTGGCATACATAATACTTCCGAATTTCTCCCCCCACAGATTACTGTGGTCGATAACTAGTCTGGCTTCTCCTTGGGCAAGGCATTTAACAGAAATTGCCTGCACTCAGTGGATTAATGAACTGTACTAAATTGAAAATAAACGTGTGAGTCATACACAACACACTGCAATAGCTCCGGTAACCTGAACGTATGCGCGAGATGATCTGACGATTTCCCGTTGGTTAACCACCGTGGTGTTCCTATGCACTGGGATAAAGATGATTTTCCTCTCCTGTTCTGTCATTGCATGATAGGAAGTATTAATTTTGTACAAATATTCAGATATTCGCCCCATTTCTGTTTAAAAGTTTAAATGGAATGAAAATTCGTTCGACCAATCTCTAAATTATCTCACAAGTCTTCGTGTCCCAGGTGGTATAGTGGTTAGGATTCGTGGCTCTCACCCACGCGGCCCGGGTTCGATTCCCGGTCTGGGAACACTTTTGTATTTTGATAACCGATTTAAACTTGCAATATAATATTTTTTCTTCGACCATACCAATTCCTCCGTATTGGAATAATAAAAAAATATATATAAATTAATTCATTGACGGTTTACTCTGTTCTAGAGATACGTTCACATTTATTGTAGCTCAAACAACAATATATAAGATACGTTTTGACTTAAACGTCTTTTGAAACAGATATCGAACGAGGTGTTTAACGCGAATATTTCAATTTGACATTATACGAATGGCATAAAAATGTAGTGCCCCGATGGCGCAGTAGGCAGCGCGTGAGTCTCATAATCTCAAGGTCGTGAGTTCGATCCTCACTCGGGGCATGCATTATACAATTTAAATTTTAACAATTTCACCCAACAGTGTGGCATACATAATACTTCCCGAATTCCTCCCCGACTGATTACTGTGGTCGTTAACTAGTCTGGCTTCTCCTTGGGCAAGGCACTTAACAGACATTGCCTGCACTCAGTGGATTAATGAGCTGTACTAAACTGAAAGGGAACGTGTGAATCATACACAACACACTGCAATAGCTCCGGTAACCCGAACGTATGCGCGAGATGATCTGACGATTTCCCGTTGGTTAACCACCCTGGTGTTCCTATGCACTGGGATAAAGATGATTACCTCTCCTGTTCTGTCATTGCAAGTTGGGAATTATTAATTTTGTACAAATATTTAGATTTTCGCTCCGTTTCTGTATAAATGTTTTAATGGAATGAAAATTCGTTCGACCAATCTCTTATCTCACCAGTCTTTGTGTCCCAGGTGGTCTAGTGGTTAGGATTCGTGGCTCTCACCCACGCGGCCCGGGTTCGATTCCCGGTCTGGGAACACTTTTGTATTTTGATACCCGATTTAAACTTGCAATATAATATTTTTTCTTCGACCATACCAATTCTTCCGTATTGGAATAATAAAAAAAAGATATAAATTAATTCATTGACGGTTTACTCTGTTCTAGAGATACGTTTCATTTATTGTAGCTCAAATAACAATATATAAGATACGTTTTGACTGAAACGTCTTTTGAAACAGAGATCGAACGAGGTGTTTAACTCGAATATTTCAATTTGACAGTATACGAATGGCATGAAAATGTAGTGCCTCGATGGCGCAGTAAGCAGCGCGTGAGTCTCATAATCTCAAGGTCGTGAGATCGATCCTCACTCGGGGCATGCATTTTGCAATTTCAATTTAAATTTTAACAATTTCACCCAACAGTGTGGCATACATAATACTTCCCGAATTCCTCCTCGACTGATTACTGTGGTCGTTAACTCGTCTGGCTTCTCCTTGGGCAAGGCACTCAACATACATTGCCTGCACTCAGTGGATTAATGAACTGTACTAAACTGAAAGGGAACGTGTGAATCATACACAACACACTGCAAGAGCTCCGGTAACCCGAACGTATGCGCGAGATGATCTGACGATTTCCCGTTGGTTAACCACCCTGCAGGTGTTCCTATGCACTGGGATAAAGATGATTATCCTCTCCTGTTCTGTCATTGCATGTTAAGAAGTATTAATTTTGTACAAATATTCAGATTTTCGCTCCGTTTCTATTTAAAAGTTTAAATGAAATGAACATTCGTTCGACCAATCTCTAAATTATCTCACCAGTCTTCGTGTCCCAGGTGGTCTAGTGGTTAGGATTCGTGGCTCTCACCCACGCGGCCGGGTTTGATTCCCGGTCTGGGAACACTTTTGTATTTTGATACCCGATTTAAACTTGCAATATAATATTTTTTCTTCGACCATACCAATTCTTCCGTATTGGAATAATAAAAAAAAGATATAAATTAATTCATTGACGGTTTACTCTGTTCTAGAGATACGTTTCATTTATTGTAGCTCAAATAACAATATATAAGATACGTTTTGACTTAAACGTCTTTTGAAACAGAGATCGAACGAGGTGTTTAACTCGAATATTTCAATTTGACAGTATACGAATGGCATGAAAATGTAGTGCCTCGATGGCACAGTAGGCAGCGCGTGAGTCTCATAATCTCAAGGTCGTGAGTTCGATCCTCACTTGGCGCATGCATTTTACAATTTAAATTTTAACAATTTCACCCAACAGTGTGGCATACATAATCCTTTCGAATTCCTCCCCGACTGATTACTGTGGTCGTTAACTAGTCTGGCTTCTCCTTGGGCAAGGCACTTAACATACATTGCCTGCACTCAGTGGATTAATGAACTGTACTAAATTGAAAAGAAACGTGTGAATCATACACAACACACTGCAATAGCTCCGGTAACCCGAACGTATGCGTAAGATGATCTGACGATTTCCCGTTGGTTAACCACCCTGGTGTTCCTATGCACTGGGATAAAGATGATTATTCTCTCCTGTTCTGTCATTGCATGTTAGGAAGTAATAATTTTGTACAAATATTCAGATTTTCGCTCCGTTTCTGTTTAAAAGTTTAAATGGAATGAAAATTCGTTGGACCAATCTCTAAATTATCTCACCACTCTTCGTGTCCCATGTGGTCTAGTGGTTAGGATTCGTGGCTCTCACCCACGCGGACCGGGTTCGATTCCCGGTCTGGGGAACACTTTTGTATTTTGATACCCGATTTAAACTCGCAATATAATATTTTTTCTTCGACCATGCCAATTCTTCCGTTTTGGAATAATAAAAAAAAGATATAAATTAATTCATTGACGGTTTACGCTGTTCTAGAGATACGTTTACATTTATTGTAGCTCAAATAACAATATATAAGATACGTTTTGACGTAAACTTCTTTTGAAACAGAGATCGAACGAGGTGTTTAACGCGAATATTTCAATTTGACACTCTACGAATGGCATAAAAATGTAGTGCCTTGATGGCGCAGTAGGCAGCGCGTGAGTCTCATAATCTCAAGGTCGTGAGTTCGATCCTCACTCGGGGCATGCATTTTACAATTTCAATTTAAATTTTAACAATTTCACCCAACAGTGTGGCATACATAATACTTCCGAATTTCTCCCCGACTGATTACTGTGGTCGTTAACTAGTCTGGCTTCTCCTTGGGCAAGGCACTTAACAGACATTGCCTGCACTCAGTGGATTAATGAGCTGTACTAAATTGAAAGGGAACGTGTGAATCATACACAACACACTGCAATAGCTTCGGTAACCCGAACGTATGCGCGAGAAGATCTGATGATTTCCCGTTGGTTAACCACCCTGGTGTTCCTATGCACTGGGATAAAGATGATTACCTCTCCTGTTCTGTCATTGCAAGTTGGAAATTATTAATTTTGTACAAATATGTAGATTTTCGCTCCGTTTCTGTTTAAATGTTTTAATGGAATGAAAATTCGTTCGACCAATCTTTTATCTCACAAGTCTTTGTGTCCCAGGTGGTCTAGTGGTTAGGATTCGTGGCTCTCACCCACGCTGCCCGGGTCCGATTCCCGGTCTGGGAACACTTTTGTATTTTGATACCCGATTTAAACTTGCAATATAATCTTTTTTCTTCGACCATACCAATTCTTCCGTATTGGAATAATAAAAAAAATATAAATTAATTCATTGACGTTTACTCTGTTCTAGAGATACGTTCACATTTATTGTAGCTCAAATAACAATATATAAAATACGTTTTGACGTAAACGTCTTTTGAAACAGAGATCGAACGAGGTGTTTAACGCGAATATTTCAATTTGACAGTATACGAATGGCATAAAAATGTAGTGCCTCGATAGCTCAGTAGGCAGCGGGTGAGTCTCACAATCTCAAGGTCGTGAGTTCGATCCTCACTCGGGGCATGCATTTTACAATTTCAATTTAAATTTTAACAATTTCACCCAACAGTGTGGCATACATAATACTTCCGAATTTCTCCCCCCACAGATTACTGTGGTTGTTAACTAGTCTGGCTTCTCCTTGGGCAAGGCACTTAACAGACATTGCCTGCACTCGGTGGATTAATGAACTGTACTAAATTGAAAATAAACGTGTGAGTCATACACAACACACTGCAATAGCTCCGGTAACCTGAACGTATGCGCGAGATGATCTGACGATTTCCCGTTGGTTAACCACCCTGGTGTTCCTATGCACTGGGATAAAGATGATTATCCTCCCCTGTTCTGTCATTGTATGATAGGAAGTACTAATTTTGTACAAATATTCAGAATTTCGCTCCGTTACTGTTTAAAAGTTTAAATGGAATGAAAATTCGTTCGACCAATCTCTAAATTATCTCAGAAGTCATCGTGTCCCAGGTGGTCTAGTGGTTAGGATTCGTGGCTCTCACCCACGCGGCCCGGGTTCGATTCCCGTTCTGGGAACACTTTTGTATTTTGATACCCGATTTAAACTTGCAATATAATATTTTTTCTTCGACCATACCAATTCTTCCGTATTGGAATAATAAAAAAAAATATATAAATTAATTCATTGACGGTTTACTCTGTTCTAGAGATACGTTCACATTTATTGTAGCTCAAACAACAATATATAAGTTACGTTTTGACGTAAACGTCTTTTGAAACAGAGATCGAACGAGGTGTTTAACGCGAATATTTCAATTTGACAGTATACGAATGGCATAAAAATGTAGTGCCTCGATGGCGCAGTAGGCAGCGCGTGAGCCTCATAATCTCAAGGTCGTGAGTTCGATCCTCACTCGGGGCATGCATTTTACAATTTCAATTTAAATTTTAACATTTTCACCCGACAGTGTGGCATACATAATACTTCCGAATTTCTCCCCGACTGATTACTGTGGTCGTTAACTAGTCTGGCTTCTCCTTGGGCAAGGCACTTAACAGACATTGCCTGCACTCAGTGGATTAATGAACTGTACTAAACTGAAAGGGAACGTGTGAATCATACACAACACACTGCAATAGCTCCGGTAACCCGAACGTATGCGCGAGATGATCTGACGATTTCCCGTTGGTTAACCACCCTGGTCTTCCTATGCACTGGGATAAAGATGATTACCTTTCCTGTTCTGTCATTGCCAGTTGGGAATTATTAATTTTGTACAAATATTTATATTTTCGCTCCGTTTCTGTTTAAATGTTTTAATGGAATGAAAATTCGTTCGACCAATCTCTAAATTATCTCACCACTCTTCGTGTCCCAGGTGGTCTAGTGGTTAGGATTCGTGGCTCTCACCCACGCGGCCGGGTTTGATTCCCGGTCTGGGAACACTTTTGTATTTTGATACCCGATTTAAACTTGCAATATAATATTTTTTCTTCGACCATACCAATTCTTCCGTATTGGAATAATAAAAAAAAGATATAAATTAATTCATTGACGGTTTACTCTGTTCTAGAGATACGTTTCATTTATTGTAGCTCAAATAACAATATATAAGATACGTTTTGACTTAAACGTCTTTTGAAACAGAGATCGAACGAGGTGTTTAACTCGAATATTTCAATTTGACAGTATACGAATGGTATGAAAATGTAGTGCCTCGATGGCCCAGTAGGCAGCGCGTGAGTCTCATAATCTCAAGGTCGTGAGTTCAATCCTCACTTGGGGCATGCATTTTACAATTTAAATTTTAACAATTTCACCCAACAGTGTGGCATACATAATTCTTTCCGAATTCCTCCTCGACTGATTACTGTGGTCGTTAACTAGTCTGGCTTCTCCTTGGGCAAGGCACTTAACATACATTGCCTGCACTCAGTGGATTAATGAACTGTACTAAACTGAAAGGGAACGTGTGAATCATACACAACACACTGCAAGAGCTCCGGTAACCCGAACGTATGCGCGAGATGATCTGACGATTTCCCGTTGGTTAACCACCCTGCATGTGTTCCTATGCACTGGAATAAAGATGATTATCCTCTCCTGTTCTGTCATTGCATGTTAAGAAGTATTAATTTTGTACAAATATTCAGATTTTCGCTCCGTTTCTATTTAAAAGTTTAAATGAAATGAACATTCGTTCGACCAATCTCTAAATTATCTCACAAGTCTTCGTGTCCCAGGTGGTCTAGTGGTTAGGATTCGTGGCTCTCACCCACGCGGCCCGGGTTCGATTCCCGGTCTGGGAACACTTTTGTATTTTGATACCCGATTTAAACTTGCAATATTTTTTCTTCGACCATACCAATTCTTCCGTATTGGAATAATAAAAAAAAAATATAAATTAATTCATTGACGGTTTACGCTGTTCTAGTGATAGGTTTACATTAATTGTAGCTCAAATAACAATATATAAGATACGTTTTGACGTAAACGACTTTTAAACAGAGATCGAAAGCGGTGTTTAACGCAAATATTTCAATTTGACAGTATACGAATGGCATAAAAATGTAGTGCCTCGATGGCGCAGTAGGCAGCGCGTGAGTCTCATAATCTCAAGGTCGTGAGTTCGATCCTCACTCGGGGCATGCATTTTACAATTTCAATTTAAATTTTAACAATTTCACCCAACAGTGTGGCATACATAATACTTCCCGAATTCCTCCCCGACTGATTACTGTGGTTGTTAACTAGTCTGGCTTCTCCTTGGGCAAGGCACTTAACAGACATTGCCTGCACTCAGTGGATTAATGAGCTGTACTAAACTGAAAGGGAAGCGTGTGAATCATACACAAGACACTGCAATAGCTCCGGTAACCCGAACGTATGCGCGAGATGATCTGACGATTTCCCGTTGGTTAACCACCCTGGTGTTCCTATGCACTGGGATAAAGATGATTATCCTCTCCTGTTCTGTCATTGCATGTTAGGAAGTATTAATTTTGTACAAATATTCAGATTTTCGCTCCGTTTCTGTTTAAAAGTTTAAATGGAATTAAAATTCGTTGGAGCAATCTCTAAATTATCTCACCACTCTTCGTGTCCCAGGTGGTCTAGTGGTTAGGATTCGTGGCTCTCATCCACGCGGCCCGGGTTCGATTCCCGGTCTGGGAACACTTTTGTATTTTGATACCCGATTTATAACTCGCAATATAATATTTTTTCTTCGACCATGCCAATTCTTCCGTTTTGGAATAATAAAAAAAAGATATAAATTAATTCATTGACGGTTTACGCTGTTTCTAGAGATACGTTTACATTTTTTGTAGCTCAAATAACAATATATAAGATACGTTTTGTCGTAAACTTCTTTTGAAACAGAGATCGAATCGAGGTGTTTAACGCGAATATTTCAATTTGACACTCTACGAATGGCATAAAAATGTAGTGCCTTGATGGCGCAGTAGGCAGCGCGTGAGTCTCATAATCTCAAGGTCGTGAGTTCGATACTCACTCGGGGCATGCATTTTACAATTTCAATTTAAATTTTAACAATTTCACCCAACAGTGTGGCATACATAATACTTCCGAATTTCTCCCCGACTGATTACTGTGGTCGTTAACTAGTCTGGCTCCTCCGTGGGCAAGGCACTTAACAGACATTGCCTGCACTCAGTGGATTAATGAGCTGTACTAAATTGAAAGGGAACGTGTGAATCATACACAACACACTGCAATAGCTTCGGTAACCCGAACGTATGCGCGAGAAGATCTGATGATTTCCCGTTGGTTAACCACCCTGGTGTTCCTATGCACTGGGATAAAGATGATTACCTCTCCTGTTCTGTCATTGCAAGTTGGAAATTATTAATTTTGTACAAATGTTTAGATTTTCGCTCCGTTTCTGTTTAAATGTTTTAATGGAATGAAAATTCGTTCGACCAATCTCTTATCTCACAAGTCTTTGTGTCCCAGGTGGTCTAGTGGTTAGGATTCGTGGCTCTCACCCACGCTGCCCGGGTCCGATTCCCGGTCTGGAAACACTTTTGTATTTTGATACCCGATTTAAACTTGCAATATAATCTTTTTTCTTCGACCATACCAATTCTTCCGTATTGGAATAATAAAAAAATATAAATTAATTCATAGACGTTTACTCTGTTCTAGAGATACGTTCACATTTATTGTAGCTCAAATAACAATATATAAAATACGTTTTGACGTAAACGTCTTTTGAAACAGAGATCGAACGAGGTGTTTAACGCGAATATTTCAATTTGACAGTATACGAATGGCATAAAAATGTAGTGCCTCGATAGCTCAGTAGGCAGCGCGTGAGTCTCACAATCTCAAGGTCGTGGAGTTCGATCCTCACTCGGGGCATGCATTTTACATTTTACAATTTCAATTTAAATTTTAACAATTTCACCCAACAGTGTGGCATACATAATACTTCCGAATTTCTCCCCCCACAGATTACTGTGGTTGTTAACTAGTCTGGCTTCTCCTTGGGCAAGGCACTTAACAGACATTGCCTGCACTCGGTGGATTAATGAACTGTACTAAATTGAAAATAAACGTGTGAGTCATACACAACACACTGCAATAGCTCCGGTAACCTGAACGTATGCGCGAGATGATCTGACGATTTCCCGTTGGTTAACCACCGTGGTGTTCCTATGCACTGGGATAAAGATGATTATCCTCTCCTGTTCTGTCATTGTATGATAGGAAGTACTAATTTTGTACAAATATTCAGAATTTCGCTCCGTTACTGTTTAAAAGTTTAAATGGAATGAAAATTCGTTCGACCAATCTCTAAATTATCTCAGAAGTCATCGTGTCCCAGGTGGTCTAGTGGTTAGGATTCGTGGCTCTCACCCACGCGGCCCGGGTTCGATCCCCGTTCTGGGAACACTTTTGTATTTTGATACCCGATTTAAACTTGCAATATAATATTTTATTCTTCCGACCATACCAATTCTTCCGTATTGGAATAATAAAAAAAAATATATAAATTAATTCATTGACGGTTTACTCTGTTCTAGAGATACGTTCACATTTATTGTAGCTCAAACAACAATATATAAGTTACGTTTTGACGTAAACGTCTTTTGAAACAGAGATCGAACGAGGTGTTTAACGCGAATATTTCAATTTGACAGTATACGAATGGCATAAAAATGTAGTGCCTCGATGGCGCAGTAGACAGCGCGTGAGCCTCATAAATCTCAGGTCGTGAGTTCGATCCTCACTCGGGGCATGCATTTTTACATTTACAATTTAAATTTTAACAATTTCACCCAACAGTGTGGCATACATAATACTTCCCGAATTCCTCCCCGACTGATTACTGTGGTCGTTAACTAGTCTGGCTTCTCCGTGGGGAAGGCACTTAACATACATTGCCTGCACTCAGTGGATTATTGAACTGTACTAAATTGAAAAGAAACGTGTGAATCATACACAACACACTGCAATAGCTCCGGTAACCCGAACGTATGCGCGAGATGATCTGACGATTTCCCGTTGGTTAACCACCCTGGTGTTCCTATGCACTGGGATAAAGATGATTATCCTCTCCTGTTCTGTCATTGCATGTTAGGAATTATTAATTTTGTACAAATATTCAAATTTTCGCTCCGTTTCTGTTTAAAAGTTTAAATGGAATGAAAATTCGTTGGACCAATCTCTAAATTATCTCACCACTCTTCGTGTCCCAGGTGGTCTAGTGGTTAGGATTCGTGGCTCTCACCCACGCGGACCGGGTTCGATTCCCGGTCTGGGAACACTTTTGTATTTTGATACCCGATTTAAACTTGCAATATAATATTTTTTCTTCGACCATACCAATTTTTCCGTATTGGAATAATAAAAAAAAGATATAAATTAATTCATTGACGGTTTACTCTGTTTTAAAGATACGTTTACATTTATTGTAGCTCAAATAACAATATATAAGATACGTTTTGACTGAAACGTCTTTTGAAACAGAGATCGAACGAGGTGTTTAACGCGAATATTTCAATTTGACAGTATACGAATGGGATGAAAATGTAGTGCCTCGATGGCGCAGTAGGCAGCGCGTGAGTCTCATAATCTCAAGGTCGTGAGTTCAATCCTCACTCGGGGCATGCATTTTACAATTTAAATTTTAACAATTTCACCCAACAGTGTGGCATACATAATACTTCCCGAATTCCTCCTCGACTGATTACTGTGGTCGTTAACTAGTCTGGCTTCTCCTTGGGCAAGGCACTTAACATACATTGCCTGCACTCAGTGGATTAATGAACTGTACTAAACTGAAAGGGAACGTGTGAATCATACACAACACACTGCAAGAGCTCCGGTAACCCGAACGTATGCGCGAGATGATCTGACGATTTCCCGTTGGTTAACCACCCTGCATGTGTTCCTATGCACTGGGATAAAGATGATTATCCTCTCCTGTTCTGTCATTGCATGTTAAGAAGTATTAATTTTGTACAAATATTCAGATTTTCGCTCCGTTTCTATTTAAAAGTTTAAATGAAATGAACATTCGTTCGACCAATCTCTAAATTATCTCACAAGTCTTCGTGTCCCAGGTGGTCTAGTGGTTAGGATTAGTGGCTCTCACCCACGCGGCCCGGGTTCGATTCCCGGTCTGGGAACACTTTTGTATTTTGATACCCGATTTAAACTTGCAATATTTTTTCTTCGACCATACCAATTCTTCCGTATTGGAATAATAAAAAAAAAATATAAATTAATTCATTGACGGTTTACGCTGTTCTAGTGATAGGTTTACATTAATTGTAGCTCAAATAACAATATATAAGATACGTTTTGACGTAAACGACTTTTAAACAGAGATCGAAAGCGGTGTTTAACGCAAATATTTCAATTTGACAGTATACGAATGGCATAAAAATGTAGTGCCTCGATGGCGCAGTAGGCAGCGCGTGAGTCTCATAATCTCAAGGTCGTGAGTTCGATCCTCACTCGGGGCATGCATTTTACAATTTCAATTTAAATTTTAACAATTTCACCCAACAGTGTGGCATACATAATACTTCCCGAATTCCTCCCCGACTGATTACTGTGGTTGTTAACTAGTCTGGCTTCTCCTTGGGCAAGGCACTTAACAGACATTGCCTGCACTCAGTGGATTAATGAGCTGTACTAAACTGAAAGGGAACGTGTGAATCATACACAAGACACTGCAATAGCTCCGGTAACCCGAACGTATGCGCGAGATGATCTGACGATTTCCCGTTGGTTAACCACCCTGGTGTTCCTATGCACTGGGATAAAGATGATTATCCTCTCCTGTTCTGTCATTGCATGTTAGGAAGTATTAATTTTGTACAAATATTCAGATTTTCGCTCCGTTTCTGTTTAAAAGTTTAAATGGAATTAAAATTCGTTGGAGCAATCTCTAAATTATCTCACCACTCTTCGTGTCCCAGGTGGTCTAGTGGTTAGGATTCGTGGCTCTCATCCACGCGGCCCGGGTTCGATTCCCGGTCTGGGAACACTTTTGTATTTTGATACCCGATTTAAACTCGCAATATAATATTTTTTCTTCGACCATGCCAATTCTTCCGTTTTGGAATAATAAAAAAAAGATATAAATTAATTCATTGACGGTTTACGCTGTTCTAGAGATACGTTTACATTTTTTGTAGCTCAAATAACAATATATAAGATACGTTTTGTCGTAAACTTCTTTTGAAACAGAGATCGAACGAGGTGTTTAACGCGAATATTTCAATTTGACACTCTACGAATGGCATAAAAATGTAGTGCCTTGATGGCGCAGTAGGCAGCGCGTGAGTCTCATAATCTCAAGGTCGTGAGTTCGATACTCACTCGGGGCATGCATTTTACAATTTCAATTTAAATTTTAACAATTTCACCCAACAGTGTGGCATACATAATACTTCCGAATTTCTCCCCGACTGATTACTGTGGTCGTTAACTAGTCTGGCTCCTCCTTGGGCAAGGCACTTAACAGACATTGCCTGCACTCAGTGGATTAATGAGCTGTACTAAATTGAAAGGGAACGTGTGAATCATACACAACACACTGCAATAGCTTCGGTAACCCGAACGTATGCGCGAGAAGATCTGATGATTTCCCGTTGGTTAACCACCCTGGTGTTCCTATGCACTGGGATAAAGATGATTACCTCTCCTGTTCTGTCATTGCAAGTTGGAAATTATTAATTTTGTACAAATGTTTAGATTTTCGCTCCGTTTCTGTTTAAATGTTTTAATGGAATGAAAATTCGTTCGACCAATCTCTTATCTCACAAGTCTTTGTGTCCCAGGTGGTCTAGTGGTTAGGATTCGTGGCTCTCACCCACGCTGCCCGGGTCCGATTCCCGGTCTGGAAACACTTTGTATTTGATACCCGGAAT
>CH001622.1:118966-133057 GCA_000149265.1 Ciona savignyi | reverse complement strand
TTTCCAATATGTTGCTTACTACATCTGGTAGTCGGAATTTTTATTTAAAAAAAACAGATGATTTAGATTTTTTTAATTAAGGTACTACAATTATGTGTTTACTCAAGTTAATTAGATATTTACCACACGTTTGCTTTAACAGAGCTGTATGTTTATGTTCTAAAAGTGTTGAATAAAACTGAAATTTGGGTACAATGCCTTGCTCTATACATTAAATACTCAATCAGTGCTTTAATATATATTAAATACAAAAATTAAGCAACTGTTTTTTAAGTAATAAACTCTCAGACCTTATAAATTATTTACTTTTCCTTGTGCACAGCATTTTTGTAGTCACTGTTCTCAAATATTTTTAATATAAGTCATTGATCCTACACCAACCACCTTAGACATGAAAAGACATTGGAAGAGATGTACCACGATCTGAGTATGATCAGCAACAGAGTTGAGCCGAGGATAACATCAATTGGTGAAAATCTGCAACAACAGTTGAAGGAAGATGACCAAATAATTGAAGCAGAATTCAGGTAATATTTCTGCTTACCAAAAAAAACACAAATAATGTACGACTACTAAAATGTGATAATGCCGTTGGTTTTACCCCAAAAAAAACAAATAAAAAATGCCTTGCTTGCTTATTGCTTCTCTTGTATTTTTTCTGTGATGGTCTGACCCGGTAATAATAATGTGTATATACAAAAATAGTTATTTTAAAATAAATTTCTCGTCAACAGCCCTATCATTGAGGACACATCGCTTGTCAACTTCAGCCACGATCAGCTGGAAAAGGTTTGGCGTCAAATCGAGTCTCATTCCACCACAAGGAGGCATTATATAAAGGACACAAACGAGTGGTTCAATCAAGCTGAAGACGAACGCTTGGATGCTGTGAGTTGATTGGAAACATTTGTCCCCAGTTATAAGGTTGATGTGCTTTATCAACAACTATTTTTCACCGATTTTCTTTATATAAGGCAATACTTACTTGGTCTCCATAGGTGGGCAACCAAAGGCAGCTATAAAACAAATAATAATCAGATTACCTTGTGGCCATAGTCAGGTTACCGAAGATTGTAGTTTGTTGTGTATATTGGACATATTGATAGTTTTTGTGTAACACTTTAATCTAAAGTACAGCAACAGTTACGAAATGCTTTGACCAAACAAACAATTGAAATTTATTTTCAAGCAGTTGTTTCGGTGATTAATTTAGTTGGTCTACTGAAGATTCATTGTTCATTTAAATATTAAGTACGCTTAAGTACCCTACAAGTACTTTTTGTTTAGTTAAAACGATAAATACTAAAAGGAATAAAGGGAAAAGCAGAGTTACCTTTTCTTGTTTGTTTTTGTTACTTTTTTCTCTTATCTTGTTATTATTATACATATAATTTAACCAAATTATATCTTAATATTATAATATGTTTAATATAAAAACATTATATCCTCATAATATTATATCTTTACTGTAAACATTATATATTAATATCTTCAAACTTTTCAGTTATTTTATGTTTAGATTGCCGGGGTATTTCGTAAGTTTTCGAGCAAATTAATCAAAGTAGCGAGTTTATCTACCCCCGACGTCCATCGGCTGATCGAGAAAGAATCCATGATGATAAACCAGAGCGTGCTTGCTAACAGGTCAGTGAAAGATACTTGTGGTCAAAATGATTGGATATTTTGTCCAGCCGGTTAGTCTGGCGGTTCAATTGAAAGTTTGCAGGTGCAAAACTGGTCGCTAGTCGGTTGTGTCCTTGGGCAAGGCACTTTACGGACATTGCCTAAACCCAGCAGATTATTGGGTTCTGCCAAATTAAAGGAACATGTAAATTTTACACAACACACTGAAATAGCTCCGGTAACCCAACGATTGGCACAAGGTGATCTGACGATTGCCCGTGTGTTAGCCCTCTTGGTTTTCCCATTCATGGGGATAAACAGGAATATCCTATCATTTATGAATAGTTACTATGAATGGGTAAATGCAGCTGGTATGTTGTTGTATTTATAGATAACGTTGGGGTACTGTCGGGTTTTTAAACTATTGCAGTGAATGTGAATCATATATTACACTGGCTTCACACAAATTTTTTTAAGTGACTTGCCACAGCCAAAGGACATTTATGTTTGCATAGCAATTTTACTGAATATACTTTCATTTTTAACACATACACATATATATATATATATATAAATATATATATACATATCTATTGTATGAAGTTAAATAATATATATACTGTGTGCACCACTTTACTAAACCGGATACAAGTTGTTTTGCAATTGCGTATGTAAGCACTTATATTCTAATATTTTTTTATTTCTGAAAAATTATCTTAATTAAAAAAAAAGAAAAAATATTAAAAAAAGTTTTTTTTTAAATTTCCATTTAATTTTCCACTCAGACGAGCGTACGAGAAGCTTCACATCAACCTGATGGAGAGTGATATCCAACGTGAGCTTGATCAGCACCGAACGTGGTGCGAGCGTCTGGCTGACTGGAAGAAGCTCAACGCTGAGTTTGCAGTACAAAAATTCACGTAGGTGACAGTACAAATAAATATCATTAGTTTGCATGTAGGATAGGATATACATGTTTATCCCTGTTAATGGGAAAACCAAGGGGTTTAACACACAGGCAATCGTCAAATCACCTCGCGCCCACCGCCGGGTTACCAGAGCTATTGCAGTGTGTTGTGTATGATGTACACGTTCCTTCAATTTGGTAGAACCCATTAATCCGCTGGGTTCAGGCAATTTCTGTTAAGTTCCTTACCCAACGACACAACCGGCTAGCGACCAGTTTAGGACCTGCAACCTTTCGTTTGAAAGGCGACACACTTAACCACCAGACGAAACGGTCGGACTGATAATTAATTTTACTTGATAATTTATTTACTTAGAATATAATTTTACTTAGTCTCACTCTGTAAAAGCTATAGCAACTGATCGAAAATTGAACAAATTTTTTAAAATGTCGTTCTTAGCGTCTTTATTGTCGGTGCCATCTGTCTTTTGTTGTATCTGGATAAAGTTGATTTTTAAGCCCAAATCGGGGTAAATAAATTACTCCAGTATTTTACCCAATGGTCATGCTATGTAAAAAAGCACTGAAATTCCAGTTTTGATTCTATGCTAAAAAAAGAAGAGCAGTGTTACATTGGAATCCCATGTTCAAATTACAAATGTGGGTTGTGCTCTGTGTCTTTTTGCATTTTTGTTGTGATTCACTACTTTATGGTATTTTGAAGATTTATTTTCTCTTTGAGGTCAAACAAAACGGTCCTGAATCTTTACTAAAAACAGTAAAATTCATAAAAATCTTTCATTTAAATGCCATAAACAACCACATCTCTCCACAGTGAATTCATGAAAAGCACAGCCATAATAAATCCACCAGGCGTCGAGCGAGTTATGGAAACAATGCTGAAGGAACAGAAAGAATTGTCCGACGCTAGACAACAAATATTGGAACAAATTCAACAACTACAGGTTTATGTTGTAATCTTGTTTTTCAAACCAACATGGTATCAAATGTTGCTATAATGATATACAATACAACATTCTTTTGGATCAAATATCACAGTGTTTAGGATGGCACTGGGAATGTTTACAATAGCATTACCAGTTGTAGCCCCTATAGATGTGCATTCGCCGCATTGTGCTTCCATTTAAAGATGATAAATAAACCTAAAAACGTTTTTTATCAAATTTTAGCTAATAATTAACCTAAGCTTTCTTTTAAGCCAACTTGCCTTTTGCTTTACACACATAATAAGCATTAAGCTCTTCAATGCACTTTCTTGCACCAGCCACCATCATCTACTAAGCCCTCTGTATATAAGTGGAACACAGCTTTAACGAAAGCAAATGAAGATTTGGACAAACTTCATCTGAAAATGGTCAGAAGTCTACATGAGGAATATGAGGCTGTGTGTCAATCTTGTCTCTCAGAAATTGAAAAATATAAAGTGAGTTGAATAAAAATGTTTAAAGTCCAGTAAGGATGACTTTTTTTTTATTTATTTTGTGGTTAAAACATAGGATTAATGAGCCTTTTTGGCCTGCATTTCTGGTGTCTGGTTATTTACCCTCCTTATAATGGATTGCGGAACTATTTCATATTGGATTGGGAACTATTTAGTGCCTTCTTAGTGAGTGTAGTAGCCATGGTTTGTGATATGAAAAGCCATTCGGGAAAGGATGTGTAGAACTAACCGATAGAAGCAATTTGCAGTAAATCTAGTATTTCTCCCCACCTGTGCCAGAGCTAATTTCCCTAATTATTCCTTCCAGCAAAACCTGCTTCTTTCCAAAGTATGTGATGAGGATGACATGAGAAGAATTGTCAACGATCATTTGTTGCCGCTTGTTGGAAATCAACTACGGAATTTCGAACGAAAACTTGAAAAAATGGATGTGAGTAATTTGCAAGATTTGTGCTTGTTTATATTTATCAACCTAAAAAAAGGTCAGTACTTAGGATTAAAAAAATGGAGTAGTCGCCAGTGCATTAAGTACAAATTAATGTGTAAAATTAACTGTGCACACTAGTAACGGTTTGTCCCGTGATTAGAAAAATATAGGGGCGATATCACATGGGCAATTGTCAGATTGCCCTGCGATTACAAAGAAGGTGTTCTTACATGGGTATCGTCAAAATACTGTCATATTACCTTGAAACCCTGGAGCTTGTACAGTGTGTTGTGTTTGTGTATGATTAAAATTCTTTAATTTAATAGAAATCATGATTCTACTGGATTCGAGCTATGTTCGCTAAGTGCCGACCCCAATGACAAAACTAACTAGCTAGAGACAAGTATGAACCTGCTACTGAAAAAGGGTCACACTAACTATCAAGCTATTATGTCATTTGCAGTATACAAGACACATGCTCCCAGTAAAGTTGCTAAATGTATTAGCAAACTGTGTATTCTGCTCCAATTGGTTTTAAGCAAATAATAAATTGGTCTTATCATCTAAGCCAGGCATGGGCTACATATGGCCTGCAATATACAGTTGAGGGAAAGAAAAAGCCAATAACAAATGTTAAACTTTTTGAATCTGTCTGCAGCAACTGCTGGACAAAACCAACTAGCAATCTTCAAACCTGCTACCCTTCGTATTATGTCATATGCAGCATACACCACACATGCTTTCAGTAAAGTTGCTAAATCTCTAAGCAAACTGTGTATTCTGCTCCAATAGGTTTCGAGCAATTAATAAACTTCTTGAACTGTCTGCAGCAACTTCTAGAGGAGATAGCATCAAGAACAGAGCAGCAGCTTCGAAGGTTGTTCAAATTCGCACAAGGCTCCGCTCATTTGTGGGATGTGCACGAGATCGGCCTCGCGAAACAGGAACGCAAATTGCAGGTACACGATTTTATTATCATAAAAAAATAACGATTTTATTACCATAAAAAATAACAATTTTATTGCCATAAAAAATAACGATTTTATTACCATAAAAAATAACTATTTTATTACCATAAAAAAATAACGATTTTATTACCATAAAATGTACAAGATCTTAATTTTGAAAAGCATTGTTTTATTAGTTTAGGGATGAGTAAAGGCAATTTTTTTAATCTCTTTAACTGCCAAATGCCTCATTCAGTGTGATTGACAGATGAAAAGTCCACTGGGTGCCTTAGCAAGGATACAATCATAGAGTTGTTTGTTTATGCCATATATTGCTCATTATAGTTGCAATTATTCAATTTTTTTATAAGAGCCTCTTGTCCAGTTTATTATTTTTTATGACTTAGCTGACAGTTTAATTATACAAATTACAAAGTTTAAAGATTATAAATTGTATAAATTCCACTGTATCTTTAGCCATTTTCTGGATCATCATGCTAATTAATAATAAACAAAAATCCAATTAAAAAATTGCCCATGATGTCTTAATTATTCTGTAACTAAGCAAAAATGTGATTGCCCAGTTATTTTATAACCTGTGTTTAACATTTAACAAATCTTGATTTACTATTCTTTTTGGTCAGCCGTTTCCTCCAGAAGCATTACTTTTAAAAGCATTTTGTAACTTATTACTTCCTGTTGTGTTCTTCGTATTTATTATAACACAACATATATTTTATTATAACATTTATTATAAATTTATTATAACACAACATAACATATAGATAAAACGTAATAATTAAACAGCGTAATCATATTGTAATTGTAGTCGTAGTTGTATTCGTAGTTGTAATAATTCAGTCACCTTGTACTTTTTCAGCACGTTTTAATCTTAGGCAGGGAAGCCCTGTTACATGGTGTCGCTGTATTGCTTTTACTATTATTGGGGTACTCAAAAGATGTAACACTTACTTTATCAATTCCAGTCGGAACTGGAACAAACTCGTCAAGTGCACGACACCGACAACCAGGAAAGGGAAGGGAAGCTGGATGTCTGTCTTGATCGACTACGGCAGGAAAGCAACGACGAGGCTCTGTCTGTGTGCTTACAGCAGTGCTTGGAGATGCTGGCTTATATTAAAGAAGGGTAGCTAAGCTTGTTTTGTGTTTTTTAAAAATACATTGGAAGACCACCTCGATAACACGACCACCTCATTATCAGGACCACTTTAGTGCGGTCCCAAATTATTTACTATGGTAAAGCATTGCATTATGTTTCAATAACGCGACCACCCCGGTTTCCAGACCAGGACCGCCATATTTTGGTCCAAAAGTTCAAATTTGACTCCGCTTAAGTGACCACATGTGCTAAATAATTTATTTGCCTTTGTCACCAAAATAACAAGGTTAAATTTATTTTATGATCAACACAATAAGAATAAATGAGCTCACACAAAAAAAATGTGGCAAACAGAACTGAATCCTACAAGATTAACTTTAGTATTAAATTCATTCTGCAGTATCTGATAAAAATAATGGCATTTGGTGAAAATTTAGTAAAAATGCAGTTGTTTAAACTGCATATGACTACAACTTGCTGCAAATTAAAATTCACCAACACCACCACCCCGCTAACATATTAAAGAAGGGTGAGCTAAGCTTGTTTTGTTTTCTAAAAAAAGTTAGTTTAGTTTTTTTTTTGCTCCTTCATTACAATAAAGAAGAATAGAACAATTATTTTAAATTAAGGAGTTAGGATAAAAGAGCAAAACTACAGTAGTTGAAACACATCAGTGAATAGACACATTACAAATTATGGGGAAAAACGATGTGGCCAGTAAACCTTACATTAATAAAAATAAATTTCAACGAAACAATTTAAATCAAAATTAACTAATTCGATTTTATGTTATTTAAGCCTTTAGTAAAAGTGTGCAATAGATAGTATCAACTATAGGTTAAGTTGTATTTGGCACACAATAAGTTATTTTATTGTAGTGCTATGGTAAATATTGTTTAAATTTTAAGCCATTATTTGGTGTGATGTTCTGGAGTTTCATTTTCTGGAAAATTAGGTGTTATTTTAGTAACAGTTCTAAATGTAATCATGCTGTAGGTATCCATTTAAAATTTCTAAATTTTCTAGTAGTTTAGCTAGTAGTAATAGGCAGTTTTGGTGGCTTCTTATTAATAATAGGTTAGGAGACACTAGTTCTTTCCCATGTGTGTGAAAACTGAAGTAACAGTACTTGAAAGCCTACATTTCTGGTCCTAGTGCTACAGTGAACCCACCCCTATTATTGTATATTTGTGAAACGCATTGGTTTGCTAATTTTGACAGTTGTCTCGCAAGTAGTTGGTTTGATCATTCAACCTTTCACCTGATGGTTCCATCACCAGGTTTAGTATTGACACCATGTCTTATTCTAATGTTAGGGAAAATTCAAGGAGAGTTATCACAGGGGCAATTATCACATTATCTTGCGGATACGTAAGGGAGCGTTTTTACATGGGTAACCATCAGATTACCACAAGAATACTAAGCATTCTTACATGAATAACCGTCAGATTAACATGCGAATATGTGATGGAGCGTTATCACATGGGTTATCTTCCGACAGGTTAGTCTAGTGGTGAAGTGCGTTGCCTTTCAGCCAAAGGGTTGCAGGTGCGAAACTGGTCGCTAGCTAGTCTGTTGTGTCCTTGGGCGGACATTGCCTGAACCCAGTGGCTTATTGGGCTCTACTTAATTAAAGGAACGTGTAAATTATACATCAATGGGATAAACATTATTATCCTATCCTATCGTCAGATTACCTCGAGAATACGTAAGAGTGTTATTGACACCTGAATTTATTCAACTTCTGTTGCTTTTCAGTTATGAGGAGTTCCACAACCAGCAGATGGAAAAGGTTGCAGAATATCCGAGTATGATAGCTGAAGAATTGACGAAATATGATCAACTGGTTTGCAAGTTCTTCAATGTTGATCGAAACAACCCTGTGGATCTTCGTATGACATCGGTAAGATGAGTTTGGGTTAATAAGGTTTATGACTAGGATTGAATACATTTATTCCCACCATGACTAGGATTGAATACTACTTTTATCCCCATGAATGTGACCACAGAAGGTATTATAAGTAGTCGAGCTATTGCAAAATGTCTTTTAATGTATATAACTTTAACTGTTGTATTGAATTATTTAACTTAATTGGATTAAATCAATGCACATATAACCCACAAAAAGTAAAGTTTTTAGACAGATTTCTTCTGATTAGGATATTTATATTTTGCCTTAATTTAATCTCCAAAACATTTTATTTAAGTTATACTGCTTGAATACGATAATAATGGGGATTCTGAGCAGTGTGAGTATTTTTATGTGTTCACAATTTCTTTCAGTCCATTTATTAATGTACTGTTTTGATAAAGTATTTTTTTAATTTAAAAAATATTACAACCCTTTAAATATTTTGGAAAAGCCTACAAATGACTGTCGGTTGTATAACTTTTATATATTAGTTATGGTGTTGTGATATTTAATATTATTATAACTATGATATATACTCCTGATATATACTTCACTGTTTAGATAGCAAAGACTTCGATCAAACTGAAAAGATTTAGACAGAAAAGACCAAAGTCAAGAGAGAAAAAGGCAAGGTTATTCATTCACAGTGTGTAAACATTAGTCCAGACAGTATAATGAATAGAATACTCACAGCCTCATCCAGTGCAAATAGACATAGATGTACTTCAGTTCAATGGTTATTATGCTATGTGTGATCAGGGCGTGTGTGGTAAATATTAAAATATACTAGCAGCAGCTGTAAACAAACTATATTTTATGTTTGCACACAATCTGTATAAACAAATGTTGTGGGATCGAAACTGCCTGTTAGCTGGTTGGTTGTATCCTTTGGTAGTGCGCTTAGTGAATGTTCCCCAGATAAGGTTACAGTTTTCGCACTAATCAAGCTGTGGGTGTAATGTTGTGCTATCATGGTTATACCACCCCACCAAGACAAAGTATACTAGCTCCAATTGGTTAGATCTATAAAAGCACCAAAGGACTGTAGGCAGACGAATGGTTGTGGGTTCAAACCAGTCACTGGCCAAACGATCGTGTTTACGGGCAAGGCGCTTTGTGAATTACACAAACCCAGTGGAATAGTAAAAATAAAAGGAAATCTCAATTATATACACCATAATGTAATAGCTCTAGTAAAAGTCCAAGGTAATCTGACAATTGCCCGTGTTATAACGTCTTTCCCATTTGTTACAATATTGTGTGTTTTTCAAATCACTAGAATATTGACACCAGAATACAGTCAATAAAACATGAATATCATATCCTAATTCCGTGATTTAAGGAACCAGAAAACGAGGCAACTAAGTCACCGACGCCCGCCGAAGAGAAACCTCTAGAAACCGAGATGACCAGGGTCATCAGGGAGATCTTGACCACGGAGGGAGGGTCCTCGTTCTACGTGATCACTGTGGCTGATAGAGAGGACTTTGAGGAAGATGGGGAGAAAGAAGAAGAGGAAGATGCAGAAAAGAACCAGATTTTCATGACGCAACTTGATGGTGAGGAGTTGTTCATGTTTTCTAAGGAGAGAGATTAAGTGAAGCTTCTGTAAATAAAATTAGGTTGACTTTATTTGAAAATTAGGGTTAAAAAGTAATAATTAAATTAAAATAATGAAATAAATTGTCCACCATTGTATTATTAGAGATATTACCATAAATCAGTATTTAATAAAGAAAACCGTGACACTGATTTTCTGCAAACTTTGTTTCATACTTTAATTTTTGACAAATGCAACTTTTAACATGAGTTAGTAGACTCATGTACTAAAAAAGCAACCAATCTTTTTAAACATAATTTGAACATAAATTTGAACAAAACATAAAAAAACATAAAACATAATTTTTAAACATAAAATTTCCAAGGTGCGTCAGAAGATGGCATGCCTGCTTATATCAAAAATGTCTTCATCAAGACATCTGCAATACGGAATTATAAGAAATTGTAAGTTCAAATTCTTAATCTGAAATTCCTTATGTCAATAAAGGGGAATCGAATATTTCATTCCTGCCAGCATGCAAAGTACAAAATAGAGCTACTTATGGAATCCTTTTGACTTTTGGATACAGTCCATGCACAGCGTAGGTATAAAAATGTAACACATCCAGTAGTAGACTAGATGACTGTTTTTACTACAAGAAACATAATTTTAGAGCATGAATAATCATGAGGTGTTTTCATTGCTATTTAATATGTTTCAAAACAAGATGTTAAAGCTTGAAAGTAAATGCTGTAGCTTATCTGTATCCTTGTTATCAATTACCGGTACATTTAAAGAAAAATAAAACTAAATTTGTTGTAACATGAGAAATTTGTTACTGCACCTATTTATCACGTAATAAAAGGTGACACCAGAATACAGTCAATAAGCATTATTCAATTTTAATTTCAACAAAAATTTTTATAGCGTAAATCCGTATTATATTTTTTTAATTGCTCCGTTCGTTTTATTTGTCCCGTTAATAAATGGAAGATCGTTTCCAGTGTCCGGATGTCCTTTCTCAACCACTTGGAGCAGTGGAAGGAGCGAGCGAACAAGAATGCCGAAAACACGTGCAAGAACAAGCAGGAGGAGCTGCTCTCCGAGCTCGATCTTCGTCTCCACCTCCACGATCCTCGGAGCAAGAGGATCGAGATCGACGTTCGGAATGTCAGAGCCGGTGAGATTTCCGATGTGATTGAACTTTTTTTCACAAGTCACTTTGTTTACGAATTAAAAATTAATGCATAACTGATTTTAACATAAAACAAAGCAAAAATACTTAAAATATCATATTTGGCATAATTGTTTACTGTTGCCTATTGTATTATATCGAGATTGATGTCCGTAATGTCAGAGCCGGCAAGATTTCTGATCATTTGAGTTTTTTTCCCAAACCACAGTGAGTGTGCTGATCACGTAATTGATGTTGTTGTTTTTGTGGTCTGATCTTAAAAGTGGTGGCTTGTTGTTGATTGATTTTTACGAAACCACCTTTTTACGAATCCAGTACAGCCTTTATGTAACCTAATAAAGCAGTAGCTGGTTTAGATCCGACAACCTATCTCTAAACCTGTCTAATAGTGCCTAATTTTACGAAACCACTGTCCGTCCGGTTGGTCTAGCGGTTAAGTGCGTCGCCTTTCAATCGAAAGGTTGTATGTGCGAAACTGGTCGCAAGCTAGGCGGTTGTGTCCTTAGGCAAGGCACTTAACAGACATTGCCTGAACACAGCATATTCATGGATTCTACTAAATGGAAGAAACGTGTCTATCATATATAACACACTGCAATAGCTCCGGTAACCCGACGATGGGCGCGAGGTGATCTGAAGATTGCCCGTATGTTAACCCCTTTGACTTCCCCATTCACAGGGATAAAGATGAATATCCTATCCTATCCTACAACCTTTACAAACAACCTAACATACCAGTGGCTGGGTAAAATCCAACAACCTATCTGTATAGCTCTCTAATAGTCCGTCAACTTTTAACCTTTCAGTTATCTTTCGGTTTAAAAGTAACGCATTAGTAGAGCTATGAAGGTAGTTTTTGTGGGCGCCGCTGACTCTTTCTTTGGCTTGGTTTTCTACAAATAAGTTGAAACGTTAATTCTACACTGATACAGTACAAAACATTAACACACATGAAAATCAGAATTTAGTTTTGTAATTAAGATTGAAAAACAATAATAAATGAAAAACGGGAGAAATATGGGTACATGTTAATTCACTATGTGTGGTGCAGCCAGATTCTTATATTATGTTTGATATGAAAACAGTAAATTGCAAAACACTTAGTGACCTTGTTTTAACATACCATTTTAAAAGCTACAGAACTTTTTTTAAATGGCTTTTAAAATTGATTGCAAAGCCAAAATAAAAAAAATATCATATTAGGCATATTTGTTTATCTTTGGGATTGCCTTTTAAAATCTTTGTCTTTAGCTGAGCTGGTGTTGCACAAAGAAAGAGTTGGCAGACATTGTAAGGGCATCACTGCTGCACTGGCAGCACTGAAACACAACTTTACCGAGATGACAAAGCAACATGACGAAGACGCCTTGGAATTCAGAGCGAGAGTGGAAAAGTTGGAAGACGTGTTTGTAGCTGCGACCAAAACCAAAAAGTAATTTTATATGTGTTTAATGCCTGAAAACAAAACACAGAAAACTTGGCAGGATTAAAATTGACCACACCCATGTGACAGTAGTCACATAGGACTAATATGATAATATAAAATACCGTTACCTGATTTTTCAGGGGTGTTACAAGGATCCCAATAAGTTTTTTTTGTTTTTTAAACTTAGCTTTGACCTCAGCAAGTTGATATGAGCTCTTTTCAAAGTTGGAATAATATTGTTGACTTTGTGCCAAAAAATGTTGTTGACTTTGTGTGGGTGTGTTTTAGTGGAAAATCAGGCTAGAAAAGGAAATTTATGTTACCATACTGGTAGTAGGAAAATGCAGGGTGCAATTTAACACAGGAAATTTTCAGTAAACCTTGTGCCCACTGTTGGGTTACTAAATTAATGGTGTTGTAAATTACTATCTTTTATTTTTTGAAAAAGAACACAGGGTTTAGGCATAGTTATTGATGTGTCTTGTCCAAAAATTAATAAGCGACAAGCTTCACAATTGTCCCAATAACGAACAGGTTAACGGAACTGACGAGCAGACTTCACTCCGATCTTGCTTCTTACGTGGATGGGGTGAAATCCTCTTTGAGAGAATTCCGACAAAGATTGGACAACACATTGGGGGAGCTGAGAGAGTCAAATGCGAAATGCGTCAAATCGTTCAAGTGAGTTGAAGCTTGGGTCATGTATCAGTCAGTGTTTAGCATTATGTGCATGGTATATTTGAAATTAAACAGCGTAAATGATTTTAAAACACTTTTTTAGTGTCGTTATGGCAATGATCACTGATTTGGATTAATGTAACAATCCGATAATATGGGCAATCTTCAGATTTGCTACACTTTTTGTTCTACATAGTACAGACAATGTCTGCCATATGCCTAGCTCAAAATCACCATTACCAAGCAGTTGGTTTTGAACCCACAACCTTTCAACTTACGATGAGACACATTATCAGATATATGTTCACCGGTTAGGCTATTACAGTATTATCATTTAGTGGTATGACAAGAATGTGGGGTAGATCTTGGGACAAGATCTTGGGATTTCGACTGTAGGTGATACAAATTTATCTCAATAATATCTATCTCAATAATAACTTCTCTTCTCACTGTCATTTATAATTAAACCAAGCGTGTCCTGAATAACAAGCTCACAGACATAATCATCTCTATGTCAATAATGTGGGGTAGGTCTTGTGACAAGGTCTTGGGATTTCGACTGTAGGTGATAAAGAAATCTATCTCAATATTAAAAAGCGATGATTTTCAGGCTATTTTCCGAGGGAGGTAATTTCTCCCCGGAGGAAACGATCCCGTTACGAAAGAGGTTGGAGAAGATGTCACAGAGAGTGGATGCATCCGAGGGAGCAGTGATGCGGGATCTCGAGGGAATGGAGTCGAAGAGGATCGATCAAGCGAGCGAGATCGTCAACAGATTCGAGGATAGGTTGGTAGGATGGATGGTTGATGTGTCCTTTTGGGTATACAACCATATTTATACAACCATATCTTAA
>CH001622.1:72826-113034 GCA_000149265.1 Ciona savignyi | reverse complement strand
GGGAAAGATGATATTTTAATGACCTGCTTTAAGCAGTTTCTAATTGTGAGAATACTCTGGCCAAATGCTTGGAGTTAGTAGAAAATGAATTAAAATCATTTTTTGATTGTAGAAATGGTAAAAAATACAGTCAAAACAAAACACTACAGTGTACAACTGTATTTGATGTAATGTTCCAATTTAACTGAATTTTGTGCTATTTAAGTGTAGTAAACATGTTTTGCCAGTGAAAAAAATTCTTTCATTGTATAACAGACTTCCGCAAAGTGCTGCTTTCATTAGAAGAAGAAATGTGCTCAGTTCCAAGCCTTTTGTTGAACGAACTGCTGGATCAACAACTTAATATTTTGAAACAAGATCAGAAACAGCATGAAAATAAATTTTCTGAGAAAGAAAATTCTTGGCAAAATACAAAGGTTCATTTTTTCTTATCAGTAGTGGCAACCGTTTTTAACTATGTCTCCTACAAATTCTTGGCAAAATACAAAGGTTCATTTTCATTATTTTAACTATAGAACCGTTTTAACTGTCTCCTACAAACCCACCATTTTAATAAAATCGAAAAATCGATCGTTGCTTTTAACTATTGCGTTAACTGACCATTGCTTTACCTATCATTGGCTTATGACAGAATACCCTTAGGTTTTATAAAACCTCCACACCAGTCAGTTATTTCTATATACATGTAAACCATAATGTATCATTACTTTGTATATGAAAACAGAGGTTTAATCCATTGGTGAGTTAACCTTATAGTTTAAATGCATTTATCAATTTGCAAAACAACAAATCTGGGTTTATTCTATTTCCAAATTTCTATTCACAATGCTGAAGAACCTAAGAATTGAGGGTTTGTTTAAGAGAAACCATTATTTTTGTAATTAAAAAAGTCATTACGGTGTCCTTATCTCGATATACAATGTTGATTTTCTCCTTTTTATTAGTAATTTTATTGTCTCATGTGTACAAATTTATCTTTTATCATCCATCAATAGGATAGGTATTTATTTTTATCCCCGTGAATGGGAAAAAGAGGTTAAAATCGTCAGATCACCTTCCGCCCACCGTCGGGTTACCAGAGCTATTGCAGTATGTAGTGTATGATAGACACGTTCCTTCAATTTGGTAAAACCCATTAATCCGCTGGGTTCATGCAATGTCCGTTAAGTGCCTTGCCCAAGGCCACAACCGATTAGCTAGCGACCAGTTTTAAACCTGCAAACTTTTGGCTGTAAGGCATCGCACTAAACCACCATACTAACTGGTCGGACAAATCTATTTTTATAGAAATCAAACAAACACGAGTTGAGGCCAACACTCGGACACCCAGACAAAGCACCTGCTTTAAAAGATCTCTATGATTTAGAATGCAAAAGACAGGTGCGAGTGGAATGTAATATTGTGGTTAAGTTTAAACCAAAGTTGTTATGCCGAAAATAGTTGTTTTCGTATAGAGTGACCGAATTTTTAACTGGTTTGGCATATAATGATATTCGAATTCTATATAATTATATTCAAATGTTTTTTTATTAATAGCTTAATTTTTAAAATTACTGCAATGTACGTTGTTTATCACACTGAATTCTGATTTTTACAACTTGGTTGTATAAAACAATTTTATCAAGATATAAAATTGGTCACCCACAAGCACAGGATAGGATACCAGTATTTATGTTGAAACATCAGGAAATTGTTACAGTGACAATCATCAGATTTGATTGAGTTTTTCTTTCCTAGTTGGACCCATTAATCCACTGGATTTAAGCATATTCCTTTAAGTTTATTGCGGAGCAACTAAATTAACTCGATAGCAACCAGTTTTAATCCAACAACATTTCAGTTGAATGATGACAGGCTTACCCATCAAGCTATTCATACATTACAACATGGGCGATTGTCTCATCCATAATATCTTAACATATTTCAGTCCGAGCATATGGAAGGTATACAGGAACACGCTCAATCACTGAAAGAGAATGTCACACAAAGAGCCTCACATTTTATCAAGCAGCTTTCCAGCCTCGCACATGAGCTGTTTCTCGAGTTCGATCACTTGCTTACCATTGACGATATTTTTGTTGGAAGTAAGTTTTGCAAGGTTTTATTACCTAATAAATGTCTTGCTCACTAGCTCAAACGGTAAGAGCATGGGTATTCTACATGAAGCTAAATGTTGTTTGATTGAAACCAGGTACAAAAATACTGATGGCAAATGTATTGCTATGGTGCCAACATAGGCAAATTTGCTTCAAATCAACAGACCTTTCGTCCAACAGATTAGTCTAGTGCAGTGGTTTTTGACCTTGTGGCGTACCCAAGACCAATTACGAACGGCCGCACTTTAAATGGAAAATCAAAACAATATGCTAAATACCTAAAATGTAACAATGAAAAAGAACGAACAATACACTAACCATTTAGTAGTGATCTGAAAATGATCTAAAATCTCCCTATCATACACAGTACACTGTGATACCTCTGGAAAGGTGGTAGCGACTGTATCTGCAAATGTAGTTGTATATCAGGATGGCTGCAAACCCTTGTTTCAGGGATTCCCCCAAGGCGAGAACACACCAGTGTGCTGTTAAAGCGCAGAGCAGCGGGAGTTGATATGAATGACGTCGCTGATCCAGCCTTCGGGATCAAACCTGTAGTTGAACGGGGTGCACGGCAGTGGCCCGGATGTGACGCAAGTGGCCTTTGTTTGGATACTCCGTATACAGAAGGTGCAACATTAAAATATAGTTTGCCTCTCATAACACTAAAGCCTAAAATTTGTTGTTGATATTTCCTGTAGTTCTGCCCCATTTACACCAAACACCAACATAAAAATGCATCGTTTTTTAAATGGGAATTAATTTTGTCAATTCATTAAATGGTTCTATTATTGCAAAATTTATTTACTTTTAACTCAAGCGCAAAGAAGTAATGCTTAACAGGTTACCTGTTTTTTCGTAGATTGCTGATGGTTATAAATAAAATTTGCAAAATCATTACCTAAATGTTAAAAATAATTTTTTTATTCAGTGCAGCAGTGAAAAGATTTTTAACACTGAAAATTGTGAAACAAATAAATTGTTGTACTTAGTAAAACATTTAACCTTTTGTTTTTTACTCACTTGAATCCTAATGTTATAAAAATATTGTTTCTCACCACAGGGAAATCCCCATTATCCAGCAAATTTTCACAAATGATATTAAAGTTTGCATTGAACTGCATATCCAGTATTACTCGAAACCTTCAAACACCATTTTACAGAAAGTACGAGCACCGTGAGCACCACTCTACCCCACACAACAGTTGCCTCGCAACGCGATGCAGTGCTGCGCAGGTATGAAGAAAATCACCAGGAAACACTGGAGAAGATTCAGAATGAGCAAGAGGTGAGATTGGAGGAGGAGCACCGATGGAAGTTAAACTGGGAAGATTCCATGTCCGGAGTGAAAAATCTGTACAACTGAATTTTTTCGTCACAGTATTTTTTTCTACCTGTTTTTTTGCTAAATGTTTTTTTCTCAATATCACAAAACTTTTGATATTTTCCATTTTATTTATACAAAATGAACTGTTTGTTTATAAAATATGATTATAAAAATTTATAATGGTCGTATCGTATATATAAAAGAGGTTTACAGTTAGTTTCGAGTATAGAAGTTATGAAATGAAGCTGCTGAAGACATTAATTCATTGTTATATGCTGACAGTATACAAGTAAGTACAAGAAAACACAATCAAGATATAAAAACAAAAAACGAGGAACGCAAATTTTTAAAAACAAACAATAAAACATGCTGAAGCAGCAAATAAACTACATTCTAGGGGTTCTTAAAAGCCATGGATCTGGTAACCATTAATTCGACTCAGATCTTACCAACTCAAAGAATAACACACCAACTGCCATCTGTAAAAGAAAAACTATTATTGGTAAATGTAAGAGTTTGGAAGGTTAATTCAATATTACAAGATGGGTTCTGCCAAATTAAAGGAATGTCTCAATCATACACAACAATCTGCAATAACTCTGGTAACCTGACGGTGGGACCGGGGTAATATGATTCTTGCATTTAATTTTAAGTTATGCCACCAGTGTCTATTGTATAGTGTTAAAAATAAGTGTGTTTCAGCGGATAAATTGGTTGAGGAGTAAAATAATGGACACACATCATAAAATATTTATTTACCAGAGACGTTACTGTCATTGGCAGTACGAGCAACACGAGATGACCTTTCCCTTTTCGAGGCTTTTTTCGTTTCAGAAAAACTTGTTTGGAGTTGACCAGATGTTCCAGAATGCAGTTTGTCATGACCTGTAAATCGGACAATTTTTGGCTGAATAATCGAGCGATTTCATCAGAGAAGCAAATTCATATTAAAATGAAAATTGCTTCTTTTTATATTAAAATGCAGACATTACAAAATTAAAATTTATTATTAAAATGTTAATATTAAAATTAAATTATTCTGTACTGTACAAAATTATAATTTAAACCACACACTTGTATTATGCACATACAGAATACTGGGTTTACAGAAATGTGTATAATAAAGGTTCAGCAGGGTAGCTTATTCATAGCATGTCAGACCATCAGTGGAAGTTTAGTGGGATTAAAACTTGCTAGAAGCCTGTTGGTTGATTTGTCAATGATCTAGACACTTGACATACATTACCTAAACCCAGTGGTTTATTGGGTTGAACTAAAACAATGTCTCTATTTGATAATATACACTACAATAGATTAAATAATAAATCCATGAGCATAAGTATGAGGTACCAGAGTAAGAGGTGCCAAATAAAAATCCTTTAAAGATACCTGGGGATTTTCCCAATCCCACTTGCTGTAAGAGAAATAAACACACCCAACCACCCTATAATTTACACCAAGGCACTGTCTGGGCATGATTTCTGTCTTTTTATTCTCCTTTTAGACTACTAGTTCAGATAAGTGACAGAAAAATACTTTGTTTGGTACTTGTATATATGATTTTATAGAAAGTATATCAGGTTGACAACTTAATCAGCGCCCGGTATTGTAAACGATAACTTAACCGTTGTAAAAATTGCGGAAAAGTTCCCAACTTATACCTGAAGTTTGCTGGTGTTCATCATCGAAATTATTAGTTACATTAAGTTCATCTTCGTCGTTTATCATTGTGGAGCTGAATGGATAGTGTATAGTGGTATATATGGAGTGGTTTGATTTATGGTTAGGTTAGAATATTCATGTCCTATCCCTGTGAATGGTAAAACGCAGGGATGTTATGAGGGCAACACTAAAGAGAGGGAAAAAGGGGAACGGCTCACTAAAACTATGAAAACTAATTTTAACTCTGCCCTAAACACTAATCTTAACCCCAGAACAAACACTAACATCAACACCAACTTTAAAATTAACTCTAATACCATATCTATATATTAGTGTGAAGTTTCCCTCTTTCCCTACTTTTAGTTTTCCCCAAGATATGAGTATGGCATAGGCTCTTGCTAGATTACCCTGGACCAACCAGGTTAACACACCTATACAATATTTCATCATATTCATTATATGTACAACTCTTAAAGTTTAATAAACAAAAACTAAACTATGAATTAATTTTTTATTAAAAACCACTTCCATTTAAATTTGTATGGTGACAAACGTACCAACCTTAGTTTGATTCTCTTGGAAAATGAGGTTTCACGGTTGAAATTGTCGTCCAAGTTTTGGGTCTAAAACAATACGTAAATTAAGAAAGTTGATGATTTTACTTCAAATGCATCACTACTACCTTTCTATACATGATGTCATCATTGCATCTGGAATAAATGATTGGTAAATTAGAAATTACTAATTCAGATGCGATCGAAAAACAGTGGCTTGGTGAAGAAATTAATATTGAAAAGCCAACTTTTGTTTACTGTAAGGTAACTAATGGGTGTTTGTATTAAATACAAGATTGCTATGAGGTAAAATAATCCAATCGTTCAATTAATCAAGCGTCTATTTGCAATAAAAAAAGTTCATATCATACACAAAATGACTTCATATTGCCCAAAAACAGGTTTTCAAAGCTATTGTTGCATAATGTTCTTTAGTTTTGGATATAACCTCTTAATAGAACCATTTATATTCACTAGAACAAGACAATGTCTGAAAATGGTTATGTCCGTGGGCAAGCCACTAAACGCATAAAATTATGAAAATTTTAACTTATTTTGGTATATAGAAAAATAACATAATTACACCGTAAACATATTGTTAGCTTAAAAATAACTCCACTGACCTTTTTCTCTGGGATCTCCTGGCTAAATCCACAGGGCTGAGAGAAAGATGGGGCATGCCTCTTGTGTGCATTGTCTCAGCTGCAATAGTCATACGAAAGGAGATTATTCATTACCTTGGAAACTGTCTTTGTTTTTTATTTGCAAATATTGTAATTTTTTCGTTTTTTTTTAACTTTTGCATTAACAGTATTGAATATTATTATCATCTTAATTTTATACAAATTATTTATATTAATTATTTATATACAATGCAAATTGTTTGTAATTTTATCATTACACCAATTTTATATGATGGATGGTGTTAAAATGATGACGATAGAATTGAGGTCAAGTACAGTCGGTTTACTTTTATGGACTCTGAAGTTAATCTATAAAAGGCAAAAAGTAACGGGGGTTAAAACATGGGTGCTAGTGAGAATATTATGGATTTGCATTTAGGTAAGTCAAGTTAGACAGATTTAAATTGCAATTTTCAGTCTCTTTCTTAGTGTATAACACAGTATGAAATTACAGTATTACGTCCATATTTGGAAAGTGTTACTTAGGGGCAAACAGACACACAACACCATGCAAAGAACAGACAAAGTGGGCACCAAACCAAAAACCTGTCTGCTAAATGCTAAAAGTTAAAAAAAAAATTGATAACAATAACCGATGTACTGATTACAGTAAGCTGCATATTTGTAATGCATATTGTACGTTCGGGCGGGGATTAGATAATATTAACCGATTGATAACATTATCCGTGATTATATTAAGCGGCATCCACCTGTATTAAAAAAATAGAGTTGAATATGTGAGGCAATGGTGCAGTTTGGACACCCATGACATGGACGCAGTTGATTCCAATGATTTAATGACAGTCAAACAGCATCCACACCTGACTTTTGTATTATGTTTGTCTAAACTTAAACCTGTTTTAAAAAAACATCCGAACCTGAAATCATGTGTCCTTGCTCCGTAATATTGGTTGAAAGATCCAAACTCTCATCGCTGGCATATATGACTGGCTATAGAAATGTAAAATGTTATTTGATTGTAGATATTGTTTGTCATTAGCAAACGTGTAAAATTAGGAGTTTCAGGTTTTCATAGGTATCGGTTGATAGGGGAAAGATAAGGGGTCCCTCTGCCATCCCTCAAAACATAGTAAACATTATAATCATTTTATACGTAGTCCATACCAGTTGGTCTAATTTACCATATAAATACACTTTTGCAGCCCTGGCAAAACTATAAGTTTTCATATAAAAGGTCATAAAAAGTCAGTGATCTAAAAATTTTGACCTGAATCTAATCATTTTAAGAAAACAGTTGCAATATCCAGTTATTACAGTAATGATCTTTAGACTTTTGTTTCTGTAGACCAGTTGAATAACAAATGGTCACAATAGCCTATACATTAAAATAAGAAGGAATGCAAAACATGCACCAACAAAAATTGATTGCCGAAGTAAATGTAAATAAAGATGTTAAATTTGTGTTGTTGCTTAGTTAGGTTATACTAAGGTCACAAACTGAAATCAGACCGCTGTTTATCACACACAAAGCTAAAATGTCCAACAAAATTTAAACAGGCAAACAGTTTATATATATGTGAAAGCCATAATATAAAATAATAAGATATAACTTTTGCAAACTTTTTTCGTCCATAAATCTATTGACGTATCTTTGCGATAAAGGTTTAGTTACTACAGTTTTTTAAAGTTTAAAAGATAAAATCCCACACCTCTTTAGCAAGTTGCCCTGTTTCATCCTCATTAAGGTAGACAAACAAGATGTAGGAATATCGGTAAGGTTGAAGATTCTTACCCTTCTCGGTGAAAGATGCATACGGTTTCCAAATCCTTAATTCTGTAAATGTACAGGACTGGAATTGGTGTAACTGTTAGATGCAAAGAAATTAAAAAGATCATTCTAAAAAAACATTTTGGGGTATATACAGCCCATATGTATGTAGAGAAATTGGCTGTACCGGCTCTAGGCAGAGAGGTAACGCAGACATGCCAAATGCCTCTTTCAAAACAGTCAGCTACTGGGACCAGATAATGGCCTATTAGTATCTTGCGTGGTAAAAAAGGGGTTATCATTTTCTAGTTGACGTTCCAAATTCTATACCACCCATCAAAGAACAAGTTGTTTCTAAACCCAAATTGTTGTCACAGAGCACTAACCATTACTAAAATCTCATTCACAATTGAAATAACCATTACTAAAATGTCATTCACAATTGAAAAAACATTACTAAAATGTGATTTACAATTGAAAAAACATTACTAAAATGTCATTCCCAATAGAAAATTTCAATACTGTTTAGCATTTTTTTGCTTGTAAAACTACCAACATCAACAATAAAAAATATTACTGAGTATCCTATCACATTCTAATATGCACATGTATGCTATTTCCACATTAAAATATGGTAAATATCACCAACGCTGGTATTTACTTAATTTGATGTAAACGGTGTTTGTTGATATACTTCTGATCTTGTGTGAACGAAACTTTGGCAATCCAAGAATGATGTGCTCAATGGCAAGCTGAAAATAAAACATTTTATTTTAAATATGACACGACAGCTTTGCTTTTGAATGTGTAATAGGATAGGATATTCATGTTTATCTACATAATTGAAAAAAACCAAGGAGGTTAACACACGGACAATCGTTAAATCATCTCGCGCCCATCGTCGGGTTACCGGAGCTATTGCAGTGTGTTGTGTATGATGTTCACATTCCTTCAATTTAATAGAACCCATGAATCTGGCGGGTTCAGGCAATTTCCGTTAAGTGCCTTGCCTAAGGACACAACCGACTAGCTAGCAAACAGTTCAGAACCTGCAACCTTTCGGCCTTCGGACTAAACCGCCAGACTAACCGGTCGGACATATCAGCATGTTGTTAATAACACAGAACATGAACACTCCAACAAACATGCAAACATTGTACAGGGTGGTAAGTAAGCATTGACTGTATGAAGCAATGCCACATCTTTACACAGATCCTCATTCATTTGTATAATGGTGGGTGAGAAAGTCTAGTATTTATACATGGTCAGAGAAAAAAAGAAAAATTGTGTGAAAATTTAGAGAACTGCTGTTATCAGTGTATTCCATATATTCAGTTAAGAAACATTGTAAATTACAATGGATTATATTATAAACTATATTGTGACATTGGACATGCTATAGGCTAAACAATTTACTGGTCTAATTTTGCTGTTTTGCACATGCTTTTTTTAAATTAATTGAAAAAGCCTACTATATTTTCAAGGAGTAACAATGAACAAACTAAATGAAAAAAACAAAGGCAAATTACCTCAAGGTCATTTTGTAAGAGTGGCACCAAACTTTGGCTTATACTGCAAAATATAATAGCTTGATTAATAAAAGTTATGTTGCCAGTGTCATAAAATTTGGTTCACTGGAACAGCTAAACAGGAAAGGAAATGGAAAACAAAGAAATTGAATAATAGGATCAGATATCCATATTTATTTATGTGATTCACAGGCTGTAAATGGGAAAACGAGCGCAGTTTACACATTGGCAATCGTCAGATCCCCTCGCAATCACCGTGGGGTTACCAGAGCTATTGCAGTGTGTTGTGTATAATTAAGAGTTTGAGACTTTCCTATAATTTAGTAAAACCGATAAATCCGGTGAGTTTGGGCAATGTCCGTTAAATGCCTTGCTCAAGGACACAACCAACTAGCTGGTGACCACTGACCAGTTTTGAATCTGTACCCCTTTGCCCGTATGGAAAGTACGTCAATTTTCGCTGAGATCTCTAGTGTGCACGCGCCAAATATTTAAGTGTGCAGTGTGCAAACGTCCAAGAGTGCACACTTCAAGTGTGCACATAATCTACTTTTTATTACTGCTTTACCAAAATCTTAAACAAACATTTTATTTTATCCTAAATCTATTGTGTCCGTCAACTAACATAACTATCTACATAACATAGGGTTACATAACAAAAAATGTACTAACAGTAAATTACCCGAGGTCCAGAGGTAGGTTTACAGGTTTGTTGGATTTATACAATGTTTATGTTTAAAATGTAAGGTCGGGTGAACACACACGCTCACGAGCCGGCGCACCGTTGGTTTGTTTCTCATATAAGCTGGCTCCCGAGCGTACGCTCAGTATAAAGAAACAATCACCTGTCTGCCAGCTTGGAGCGTGTGTGAAATTACCCAGGTGTGCAAAGACGCAGGGAAAAAATCGGATGTGCAGCTGCCGTACTTTCCATACTGGCCCAGCTTTGGTTGAAAGGTGATGCATTAATTCACCAGACTAATCGGTCAGAGTTTATAAGTAAATTTAATTTTAATATTTATTAGAAAACAAAGATTATGGTGTGTTTCTGCAATGTTATAAATATTTTTTTTGTAACATTTTTCCCTTATCCCAACCCATACCATCACCTGAATGCAGAAATTCTTACCTTGAATTAAATATGATTTTGAACTTATACACATATTGCTGGTGACCTATAAATCGTAAGTCCTCAGGAATTTCAAAAGGTTTTAGCGGCATAATCTGCTGGAACTTGATAGCGCTAGTACAATCTACAAAGCAAAAAAACTATAGTGTTTTTAATTATTTATTTATGACGTTGGGGGAATAACCAAAAATATAGAAATTTTTGTTTTTTTTAATTCCCAATAAAAATAATTTTGGTGTACGGTCGTGTGACCGAATGGTTAATGCGAGCGATACATATATATTCCAATATAAAAAAGGTATTTGGTGACATCATGTGTTCGAAACCTACCCCAATAAAAAGAGATTTTGCAGTAGCAACTGGAGCGGCCAGCTAGCTCACTCCTACACATATAGTATACACAACACGGATCTATCACTGACATACTAGATCCGGGTTCGCGACCTTTCAGTCGAAGAGTTGAAAGATCAAAACTGGTTGCTAGCTGGTTGGTTGTGTCGTTGGGCAAAGAACTTAGCGTTGAGAGTGTAAACACGGTAATAGCTAGGACGACCTGTAGCAAGAAGTAATCTGACGAGTGTCCATGCTTTAATAACTCTCGGATATGCTATCAACTATCGAGTTAAAAATACGTAATTCTATTGAACCAAAATGACGGGTTTGTTGTGTATGGTTTCCATTACTTTTTGCCAGCAGAAACATACTTGCACGTGGAGTACGCTACCGCAAGAAGTGTAGCCTAGATTTCTCCACAATAAACACTGGGTATGCGACTGAACGTTTTGTTTTGAATTGTTGTGTAACCGAATGGTTAACGTGGCCGATCCATATGCCTATATATTAGTGATGAGGCAATCAGTACTTAATAACTTTTCCAATTAAAGCAATATTTATTAAGTACCATTACCCAAAGACACAGCCGACTCAGGTCACGTCTGATTTGGTCCTTTAGGCCGATAGTGCACCGCACTGTCTCTGAGCCAATCGACAGAACAAGATAATATGACATCACAAGAAACTTGAAGTACAGGCGTGTTTCGCTGTCTAAGTTTATTGCTTAGTTTTAAGTTAAAACGCAATCTATGAAAATCCAGTAGTTCCAGCTACAGAAAATAATATCTACAGTGCGTGGGGTGATACAGTCATAACTGAAACGTTTCTTTTTAGAATAAAAAATGCACACCTTGAATTTTCATACTGAACGGTATGAAAGTATACAATACACCACATAAGCAGCACATTAATTGGAAAGTACTTTATAATCGTTTCGTACCTAAGAAGGAATCCTGTGCGTTCTACCAGACCAGCGATTCGAGAGGAAAACAAATAAAAACACGGAGGTGCGATATATATACCTCTGATTAAATATATATATATATATCTTTAAAAAAATAAAGCACAGTGTCTAAATAAATGTTTTGGGGCGTTCCTACTCAATAAAAATTTGAAACAATAGTCTCGATAGGAAAGTCCATGTTTGGACCATAATGTAATACGTAGTGGTTCGCACATGCTGCGCCAAATGCTACGTGGTTCCGGATTTAGAAACTGTCCGTGACGTGTGACCGGCTACGTCGTTTTCAGCGACCTGTGGCGACTCCTCGTGGCCGTTTACTGAGTTTGCTCGGCTTGAGCCGTCGTTACACAGTGGGTAAAATGTGAAGGCTTTCTCTCCGAACCATTCATTAGCTCTCTCTGTTGATATTAGACAAAAATGAAATTAAAATGTGATTACGAGCAGCTTTTAAGGATAATTTATACGCATATAAAAGAAAGGCAAAATAGGATAGGACACCATATTCATGTTTATTCCCGTAAATGGGAAAATCAAGGGAGTTAACACACGTGCAATCGTCAGATTACCTCGCGCCCACCGTCGGGTTACCGGGTCTCTTACAGTGTGTTGTGTATGATTCACACGTTTGTTTAATTTTGTAGAACTAATTAATATGCTGGGTTTAGGCAATGTCCGTTAAGTGCCTTGCCCAAGAACACAACCGACTAGCTAGCGATCAGTTTTGAACCCTAAACCTTTCGTTTGAATATGCAGGGTATTCATATAAACTATACATTTGGCACACAGAAATAAACAAGCAGAGGCAACAAACCTATTTCGTCTCGTTTCTGCCACTTTAAACGGTTTGCTTCCATGTTTGTATGAAATTCAGTTTCAAACAACGCTAAACCTTCTAGAATTCCTTTCTGGTTGGTTAAGGCGGTACTGGAAACAAAAAAATGCAATTATCGACAGCATTCTTTGGGTTTCGACATACACAACCACATAAACAATTGTCAAACAAAAATCGGACTAATGCAGTGAGTATTGGATAAAATCTAATCGTCTGGAATACTCGTTTCAGGGACCTGAAATTACAGAATTTTAGTTCAGTCGGTTGTAACATCGACCGTTAGCCGAAAGTTTGCTGTAACGAAACCAGCCGCAATATACTTGGGCAAGGCACTAAACTAAAACACTAAAGTGCCATTACGATATAAACACTGCAATATATCCGTTAACCGACCACAGGCACTATGTTGTTAAAGTTTAGCGTTTTATAACGAACTCTGGGTTTTCCCGTCGCTTTGGATAAGCGTGAGGATCTTAAAACCTCTGCAATGTTGTCATTCAGCATACGCACAACTATTTACAAACAAAAAGTATGCTTGATTTGGTATTAAATAAATTGTATGGATGTGAAATATATGATTTGGAACTAACGAGAGAAAAAACTTACCAGTAAGAACTCACGTCACCAAATCTCCTCTTTAACACGTCATCAGCTACCGGCGAGGGTGGTTCTGTTGACGTCACATCCGATTTACTGGCTCGCCGTAATGACAAAATGGCGTCCCGTACAACCGGACCGTTGACATTACGGAAGATATCGAAAAGTACGTCATACGTGGGCTTGATCACGTAATCCATGAAACCTGTATAAAGTAGACTCCCATTATAAACGTAATCCGAAAACAGATGTGCGTTTTCAAATGTCAACGCATCGTTGAATTCGACGTTTCTATGCTCTGTTTAACAACGTTTCGTAAGTCCAAAAATAGTTATAGGCAGTTCTAATTATACAACACGTTCTGCATGGAAATTATACAACACGTTCTGCATTTATTGTCGAGTATATTGTAACCGTTGAATCAGAAATATCCTACTAAAAAGCCATTTTATAATCAATATTATATTTTTGAACAAACCTATTTGCGATTGGGCGACCATGGTTGTATGTCGGTCGCACAGGGGCGAAAGGGGAAGTCCCAGCTTACGTTCCTGGTCACCCTGTTCAAAAAACTCCACAACCAATCGTTCAGTCCACCTGAAACGTCATTGGGTGAAAGGATTCTCGCGTATGGTTATCGTTTTAATTGGGGGTGAAATAAATTTTGTTAATTTTAATAAAACTACACATGCAGCAGATATAATTTATACAGATTTTATAAAATACAGAAACATCTCACGCACAACCGTATCAGTTGCCACTATAAATTTTCTTTAAAGTAAAAAAAAATTGTTACGCAATTTAAGGAAACTAAATATGTAGTTTAAAACAGGAAAATAAGTAAACGATGTGATTTGACATATAGCTAATGCGCCGATATTTAACACGCAATGTACAATGTACTGATGGTTCGACAGTGATCATTGCAATCGCATTCTCGATTGAACAATCATCATGGAACCAATATAACGCCATGGTGGTTATAAACTACCGGCATTACTCGCATGCCTGTGGGAATAGACAAAGAATTGGCTCGTTATAGCTCGACAATTCAATAAGCCATCAGGAAGGTAAACAGGCGCCGTTCGAAAAAAACAAAAGCAACGCATGGGCGAAAGCGGTAGTATACCTGCAGTGGTACGGTTGTGTGGCCGAATGGTTAACGCGACCGATATATATACCGAATTATACCGAAATATATACAAAAAGAGTCATGGTGACGAACCTAATAGGGTTTTGAAACCTAGCCCGGTAAAAAAGTATACCTGCATTGGTACGGTTGTGTGGCCAATTGGTTAACGCAACCGATAAATATACCGAAACATATGCACACAACGGTCATGCTGACTGGTAAAAAAGTATACCTGCAGTGAAGTTCCCATTGCTTGGAAGGGTGGTTGATATCCGCCGAATGAATCATTAAGCACATTGCTCGAGACTTTTCTAAGCTGAAAAATAGATTACATATCAGTTTATATCGTCCTAACTTATTTTTGTTTTAACAGTCTTTTTTCGCCTGGGTTTGGCGGCGCCCGCAATATTTGTTTTTTTATATCCGTTTTCTTTCCAATGACGTGTTTTAACGACTGTTCGCTTTGACGTGTTTTCCTGTTGCTGTGACGTGATTTGGTTTATTTGCCATTATTTATTATTGAGGAAATATAATCAATAAACTAAAAACATATCAGTATCAAACAGACATACGCTACAGACATTTCACATGGCGGCGAAGAAATATTTCGTCATGTTTTTAGTTGGTCTTACAAGAAACGCAAGCACTCACCTTTCCGGGTGCTGTAGATTACTTTGCAGTTTCTTAACCTGGCCGAAATGCTGACTCATGTCGGTGGCGAGCACCATGTCTATCATGAGAGTGCGTGCTTCCCTGCAAAACAACAATACAGTTAGCTTCGTGCTAAATATAAGGCAGCTTGCGGTTTGAAATAATTCGTTTCGACCCGATCCGCATGGGACCGCTGTTGTTATTCTTGGCGCATTACGGGCGCTGCGCTATTTATTGTTAGGAAGGATTTCGTAAACAGTCTCCGGTCGGGTAATTTCACACCGGTCAAAGATTTCTGGCAAGATCTTATCGCGGCATAGTACTTACGATTAAAATAAATGAAGTTCTATCTTAGTCTTATCATCCCGAAGGACCATCATTACTGTATCTGTAGATCTTTTCTCTGTTTGTTCATTGCAATTTCTCGTTTAAGAGAAATGCATTATTTATCTCATACTTATTAAAGGTCTTAAAATGTTACAACTTTATGCAATTGAGTCCTGGCTAAGTTCTCATTAAAAGTACGGAATTAGAGTGAAGTGCACTCGTATAAACCCCCATAACTCATCATTAATAAATTTATATCAGGTTCAAATAAGTCCATTCTCGATTCCATCAATTTCCTTTCCCGCGTTGATACAATCACGCCAATATATCGATTAAATCAACTTTGATCACCGTACGAGAACGGGAGATTGAATCGCCGGCCCCGACTTATATCGACCTTGGATGGGAAATGCAGTATTAAAGTTCGCGGTGAAATGCGTGAGTGGGTGGGCAATAAACCGGCACGTAAAAAATACGAGCAATGGCGGCAATTCACACCGCAGAGAGAGCGCAATGCGATCTATCACACTTGGACCCTCGACGTTGATAAACGCGAACGAATGACACTAGCTGGGTGGTTTATGATTGCAAATATGCTACGGTTGTTCACACACACGTAAGTTGTGTTTTAATACGATTTTTATCTCTGGTTTTAGATGGCGTCCATATTAATTTCGGGCGCTGGCGGGAATTGCACGTCAGGCCCGTGTTATGTACACAGGGTTCCGGGTGATCTGTTGGAGAGATTTCGTGGAAACTGCGGTCCTGGCGTCGTTTGCTGCTAAACAGCAGTGTACCGCCGTAACGACAACAAAAACCGCGGGTAATGGATTATGACGACAACAATCGACGACGACACCGCGATATGCAAATTGGAGAACGGCCAGACGAATATCCGCATGAAGCACGCACAAAAATGACGGGAGGGTCCGTTTCAAGCCGAAGTTACGTGGTAACTTGTAACGATTAGCAAACAACCGCCAATAAACCTATTTCTGCGAAAACGCCATGACAAGGTCGCTTTAAGACACTGTGGCTTCGTACGAGTCTAGTCTGGAATGTTCCACAAGCTTAATATGCTTGCGAGGTTGACGGTAAACATAAGGACAACGAACGCTCATTAGTGAAGGTAATTTGCAAAGCACAGATTCGTGTATAGATACTACTTAACTACACCAAAAAACTACATCCGTCATAATAATGCAATAGCATTGTCCCGACGGCTTACATGTGAAATTCAATACGACACCAATAATGTAATTAAAAAGTATAAATGAGGTGTAATTTATCGCCACTCAGTCTGATGAGGGCTGGTTTAATGTATATAGGACATAAGTGTGATTGATTATCAAACGTGTTGGATATATTATACCATTTCTGTGTTACGTGCTGTTCGTGCTTTGTTTAGGCCATAGACTGAAGAGCCCGATAGGGGATCGAACCCGGACCGAATTCTGTCCGCCAAGTGACTCATTTGTAGAGCGTCTCACCGCCAGTCGAAATACTACGCAACCAATACATATACAGATTTATAAAAAAACGCTATTAGCAACAAGCCCAGCACATTGGTTCAAAACTGAGTCCGACAGAAGAAAAAGTTACTTACCGTTCCCGAAATACCCTTGTACTCAGTGTATTAATGGGTTGGAAATAGTGAAGCAAAGCAACGTTTTCTACGGTACACAACACACTGAAATAGCTTCGACAACCTGATTGTGCACACGTGGGATTCTGACGATTACCGGTGTTATTAACGCCTAGGCGGGGATAAATTATTCCCGGTAATAAACATACGGGTATCGTATCTTATCACGGCAAAAGGTCAAAACGCAGACTTACTGGTAGTCGTCTTTTGAGAAATTGACGAGAATGTCACAGTCTTCTTCGTTGAGAAGTCTGAAAGCGCTGCTTATGTGGTGATTTTCTAACACGGATTTGTCGTTGTACATTTGTGCCAATGGAGATCTACAAACAAACGTATTCTGTCGTGCTATATATAGCTTATAATAGATTACCAAAGCAACTTAAAATAAGGCTCGGCACGAATTTGTATCCGTATCAAATAAATTAGGCAATTTACGGAGCTGTAACAATGCCAAGCACGACTGGGTGTAAATATTAACATGCTGCGCCTATGTGCGTAAACTGCCTCGCTCGCACGAAAACGCAATAAAACTGACTTAGACGCGAGTTGGTATTTATAACTTAATGAATATGGCAATAATTTTAAAGTAATAAACGTAGAAGTAACAAATCGTAAAGTCAGTTTATGCCATACTGTTATTACATACGAAATTCCAACACATTTAACGCAGGAAAAGATTCGTTTTAACCTTTTCAGCAAGAAGAATTTTAAATGGCTTTAAACTTAGGCATACCTTCCTCATACTTACGGTTTTAATGATAAACAAACATTTCTACGGGATAAGGTATCTTAACGGTAATGGAGAATACTAAACATGCATAAAGGCGGGACACAATACGGTGTCAACAGGGTTGCTAGGTCAAACGCAGGTCAGGCAGGCCTTGGTATTATGTTTAGGGGTTTCATTCACATTCTTGTGAACGAAACTTGTTTTAATAAGGGCTAAAAACGTGCGTGCGTCTTGCTCTTTGATTCTCGGAAAACTTTGAACGGGCGGTTTCGTTATTGTATAGTTCGGCAAAAAGATGTTTAGCTGTAATGGGCTAGTCCTTGTTTCCGTATACATGTGGAATAAAGTTTATTTAATGTGTAACACAGTAGCCTACCCCTACCCCACGACAATATTTTATTGTAGGGATTATCCAATAAGAGCATCCCAACCACCCGTATATCAACAAGCGTTGCGATTGACGAACAGATTACGTTACCGATATAAGTAAACTAACCAAATTTCCCGCGGTGACAGTACTTGCTTAGCACGGACGACTAGTCGGGAAGAATGCAATTAAAACAGGCAGTGTGGCGGAGCAAAGCATGCCATAGTAACCTGACCCGAAAAAAATATATGTTAGAATCCCCACCGTACCTCGTATTTGTGTGAAATGTATTGGTGGTTCCGCTGTGTTCCAAATCATGCACGACAGCGGCCATTATCATAGAAAACATCTCGAGATCGGAGAGCCAGTGCTAAAAATAAAAAGTGAAAGTTCAGAACGTGATAGAATAGGCGAAGGGCGCTGCGGTGCGATTACATCGGATCGCCTGACACGCGATAAACTTAATCGGCGGGAAATAGGATTAAAAATTGCGGTTTTCCTGTTTGCGATTGCGCTGTTTGTATCCCGCTCTCCAGATCATTTCCGCCAACGCTTCCAGCGGAATCGTTGGTGCTTCTTAGATTTAAGCGTGATATTCCAAAGGCGTCTCAATACAGATGTGTTTTTATGATCTGTGTGGTATACGCTTTCGGCCATTAGCGCCAAACAAATCACGAAAACGCGATAACAGGCCGTTGCGACATTTCACGAATGCGCGATAGAACAGCTAGCAAATAAAACGAGAAGAAATTTCGGTCACACAACCAGGAAATTTCTTCCTCCGGCAATGGGCCAGGCTCGCTTACATCGGTGTGGGGTCGGTAACGCGCGGCGCAGCGGGCAGAGATATATGCGGTGGCGACGCTGGTCACGTTTTCAAGATGATCCGGTTTAAAAAGCCGGAATTCGATTTTCGGCGAGATTATTTTTTAGTTGTCACGTCCAAGCCAAGATGACATGCGATTTGCGGCATTCGATGTTTATGATTGTGCGAACTGGTCATTTCAAAACGAAAGCTCTTCAAGTCTTCAGATACACTTGAGTTTCAATTGTTTAATTAATTCGGCATTTTTTTTGTACATTCGTTTGGCCGTATGGTTAACGCGACCGATACATTTACCAGCTAACTATACAAAAACAGTCTTAGGGACGAGCTTATAATGGGTTCGTACATTTGACCGGTAAAAAAATAAATAACTTGACATTTCTTCTCCCTTATTTGCAACTGAAGAGAAAAGACGAACACGAAACAACTGAAACTAAACGGTATTGTACTCGCTGGGAGAGTAGCCAATAAAACGGAAAATATTCCCACGATCTTGTCATTTTTTATGCAGGGCCCAGTTTCGAACCCGGGTGCATTGGGTCCTTTGCTGGCTAAAATTCCATCCATGTTTGATCGCTTTTACCGCACGGTCATACTCAGCCTCCCGCCAAACATACCATCGTTGACACGTGTGCTTATAAACATAAAGACTTCAACAGCAAGCTCTCACCACTGAAATGGCGCTTTATAAACAAATTGCTCACAGTTGACAAAATTTTGGTTTGAGGTACTTTCAACCGATCTTATACAGTAGCATATTACGTTTAACAGTCTAAACTCTAAATAATTAATGACGTAAGATGATCTCCTTATGATGTAAGCTGAGGTGAACCATAAAGCGAACAGTGTGAATACACAGTGAATGTGATGTGATTCTAGACGTAACCACAAGTGTAAAAAGTAAGCCGCGAAAGGTCAGTTTATATTTTGACTGGGATAATGTAATTATCTTCTGTGAAATCCCTTAGCGTTAATTGATTTGTGGATATTATAAGTGAAATAAATATATAAAAATAGAGCAAGTGGGCTTAGGAAAAAAACTCAAGCCTCCTATAACATTTGTTGTAAAAATACCCTTCTCAACGGGGTCATTAGAACAACAAAGGCACTGCCCAATTCTACCTTCAAGGGGGTCTCGGTTTAATTTGTTTGAGTTCGGTCGCGTGGGCGACCCAATCTAATGACCATGACCACGGAACCGCGAAACCAGGCGTGTGGCGCGCATGAAATAACCCCCACGGCGACGCCATGAAAAATGCACTTTGTCCTGAAATTTGAAAACATCTCTTCCCGACAATTGTTGAAATTAGCGCTTGGATCGTCGTAGTTTGTGGGCTTTCACCAGCAACCCACCAAGAATTCGGTTTGTGCACACTCAGCTCTTTTCTAATACACCTTTAACCACTTTCCGTCGTAAATTGAGCACATATATCGAAGGGTATGTTTAATACATAAAATTTAGGTCTTTCGGAGAGCTTGTTTATTACACAAAATTTAGCTTTTTCGGATTGCTTGTTCATTACATAAAATTTAGTTTTTTCAAAGAGCTTGATCATTACATGAAATTTAGTTCTTTTAGGGAGCATGTTTATAACATAAAATTTAATATCTCTTTCGGAGAGCATGTTTATTACATAAGACATCAGCGTTGCAAATTCCGATCTCGAATTATATTATAAAATCCATTCCAACTGCATTGTCTTTTTATCGCAATGATTTTGAACAGACAAGGCTCCTAACAGAAGTTCTGATTGTAACTGGCATGTTTGCGTAACGCAGTATTCCAAGCATCCAAATGACGTCATATTACGTCAGCAACAGCCATCCGCGACGGGGGCTTGCAGATAAGTGTACATTGGAATGATAGCATTACAATGGCCATTGCTGCAAAGTTGAAAAGGGCAGGCAGTGGTCGACTTTACGAGATATCGCGGCATTTAAACTAATCAAGAGAAAAAAATTAGTAGTTATTTAAATGTGCGAAAGGTAAATGAACACCATTTTACCAAGACATCACTGCTTACAAAATGGCAATCCGCTACTCCTCGTACCATTCCATCTTCGATGTAAACAATTTTGAAACTAAACGCAAAGAATTTGATGGTTAACCGCAGCAGCTGTTTAAATGGCGTTTAGACTGACTATTCGTCATTTTAATAAATCATAAAGTAAGGAAGGTCATACTGCCGTAATGAATCGTAAAATTTGGGGAGAAAATATTGTTTTGTTGCAATCAATTATTTTCTGCGGCCCTATGTAATCTTAGTTTATTAATTTAAACAATGACGCATTTGCAGGGCAATTACAGTATAGAACAACTCTAATAAGAGTACAATTAATTCGTAATTTTAAAATATGAATAAGCCCATACTTCGCGCCCGAACACTTAGCAAAACACGAATACATACTTGTGACTGATAACATAAAATTTGCAAATAGTATTAGAACGTTAAAGGTACTACTTTTTCCATTATCCAAGGACTAATTATTGTAAATTTTATTGTGAGAGAACTGTATACAGCTTAATTAGGTGCTTCAATAGCAAAACGAAGGAATACGCACTAATTATATCGTTAGGTTTTATGCACAAAGCTAGTATTCTTTTGTTAATGGCATTGCATTTGCTGGCCAAGTTAGGATAGAAAAAGTTATTTATTTGAATGTCGTAATACTCGCTCGTAATAATACTCGCTATCGCATATTTCGCTACTTCTACGATTCGCAACGGATGGTAAATTCATGGAAGAAAGGTTTTAACTGTGGAGATGCTGGAGTGAACGGTAGTATGGCCGAACAAATAGCGCGACGCACTGAAATACACAATTTTATGCAAAAAACGGCATTATTGGACAAATGCATTTAAAACTTACCGCGGTTAAAAAAAAATGTTTAAAAATGTGGTGAAGCAAGAACGTACTTACCACGAAGCCAGAACTGACAAGCAAACAATTAAGAGACTGAGCCACATCCGCGGCGTGTATTGGGTTGTGGTATCTGTTGTTGTATTTCCTATATCCGCGCTGCAGACGGGCGCTGTAGGCAAACAGCGATTTCAGAGGTATCTGAAAGATAAGAGTGATGAAAAAATAGTAATGTGTGAAAATTATTAACGACGAAAGTGCACTTTTTATATTGACACGGTTCAATCAACACGTGAATCCACGTTGGAAATGCGTTGATTGTGAAATTGTCCAGGGAACGCTACTACTATCGAGCGACCCATAAATAGCAATGTGATTGATGGGTCTTTCTCAGCTTATAAACCAGTATTAAAACAAACAACAACAAAACGACCAGTTTAAACCCGCTTGTGCGGATTTAGATAATGATATTGCAATCACGTTTTTATTAAAAGTCAGTGGAAAGTTATACTAAAAGTTTTGACTTATTTTAAAGATACCATAAGCTAAATGATAATGAAAAACAGGGAATAGAATGTTTACTTCATTGGCTAGAGAGTGTCCCTAGGCAAAAAAGACACGAAATGCTTTAATTTGTGTAATAAAATCTCACGTGTGGGTTAATTACTTCGTTTTAAACCTATTGGTAATTAGTGGATGTTGGTTCTGTTACTTTTTGAACCCAAAGTATTTTAAAAGCTCTTTAGCAAAGATATACTAATTTAAATCATCGATATACATTGTCCGGGGCTCTTGCTGGTGGCTGGGACCAAGTTCGTTCCATATCGTGTCAAACTACGAATGAATACTGAACAACATTGGCATTTTAAGTGTCTTATTTTTTTTAAATGAAAAGAAGCAGTATTAACTTACTTTGAATTTTCTGATAAGATCGTATTTATTCAGGAGTTCGTAGAAAACGAACTTTAGGGAGTTTCCGTCGCTAATTCGGTCCAGCTCAAAAACGTCGTATGACCAACTGTCAATGTTCTGTAAAAACAGCGTTGATCAGCTGTTTTCTGTTTGCTGTTCTGTTACAGACTGACTATACGCAAATTCCGGTACCTCTAAATACTACAGGATCGCTTGGACCGCTTGGATCGCATGGAGCGCTTGGATCACTTACCATACTTCGTAATTAAGCCATAACATTAATGTTAGCGTTGAGGTTAAAGTTAGTTCTGGGATTAAGATTAGTGTTTGAGACAGGGTTAGAATTACTTTACATATAGCAATCTAAGTGATCCAAGCGCTCCAAACGATTCTGTAGTATTTAGAGGCACCCGCAAATTCGGAGTAGCACTAATATTTGCATAAACAAGTCAATACAATGCGGGTAATGGGATACAATATAACAACACCTTCGGCGCCTCTATATCCGGTAGTCGGTTTAGATGGCATTTGGAAGACAGATAAATTCACTTCCATCAAAGTTGGCCAGACAAATTCGGTATGCCTACTGAGGTTTATTCCCGAGTGGAAAACGCAGGGAGGCATTCGTCTGATAACCTCGTACCCCCGGTCAGGTTACCACAGTGGCATTTTTACAGTTATTTAATTTAATAATCTAATAGGCCAAGGCGGTACCCGCTAAGTGCATTGTCTAATCATACAAGCATTGGAAGGCGCGCTGCCCGTAGAAGTTGGACTCTTGGAAACGTTTACATTAATTTTATTATGGTGTTCGGTGTATGGGTGGTTCTATTTACCGACTAAGCTTAATAACTAGTTGGCTGAAATGGCATTTACCTTAAAATGTTCCTGTACTTCGGGTGGAAGGTTCTGCACACCGACAGAAGTCTTTCGGAACATCCGTTCGACAAACATGCCGGCCTGTACAGCGTGTACCACGCTTCGCAATGAACGTCTAGTTTCCGACTCTTTTCGGCCGCGTACGTCTGTGCAAAACATTGGGGGTGTTGTACAAAGATACACAGTTCGTTTTCAAATTTAAATGATTTTCGTCACACAGTTCGTTTTCAAATTTAAATGATTTTCGTCAATGAAAAGACAGTACGGTCAATATAACGCTAGTCACTGGGGTATTGCCGCAGCAACATACGCTGTATGTTTTATTGCAATTTTAATTGTGTATTCTTGTAATTTAGTACAACCTTTTTAATGGCACGTAAAAGAGGCAACATTTTTAAAAGCAATTTCGACAATACACAAGTGCACATTTTATTGGCTGACTGTTCTTTTATGACTGTGGCGGTAGTGTGCTAAAATTCTTTGTTCGTATGAATATTAAATTCCTTTGAACATGAAATTAAATCCAAAGTCAGGTGAATAGGCTTACCAACCTGCTCTCCTACTTGTGAACGTTTGAACCAACCATCGTTTAATTTCAGGAGGAACTGGGCCTTCTCCTGACAATGTTGCAGGTACTTCGTCGTCAGGTATTTCCACAACCCTGTAAGTAGTATCCGGAATATTTAAACCATCTTGCATTAAAGTGATCATACTTTACTTATTTTATCAGTTTATACATACAACTTATATTTAAATAATAACGTGTTGTAGGGTTGATATAAGAAAGGTTTCTTTACCTGTTTACGTAGCGTGATTCCATTACAGCAATGGCATATTCAATGTTGCGGCGTATGTGCTCTGGCGAGAGTGAATTCCCGCCGTTGAAGGCATGTAAAAGACCTCTTAACCTAGGACAGAATTTTTCAAGCTTTTATTACAGAAATATGAGCTAAGCAAGCTGAAACATTGCTCTTAAAGTGAACGGTCAGCAGCCAGATCATACGGCTGTAAACACTCGTTTAAAACAATCTTGAATTTGAAATACCACTAGCAGATAAGGGAGATTTATAAAAGTGCTAGTCAATTATGAATGCGGGCAATAGAAGTCTATTTAGTTTTTACGACAATTATTGATGAGTAATTTTACACGGTACCCCAAACATGGTATATGCAAATTAACTGAGTAACAACGACTTAACTGAGATATAACAACTGGTGCTATGTGAATGTGCGCCATTGTGAGCGCAAGTTTCGACGTTTGGAAACCTGGTCAAACCCAGAAAATCAGCATATATCGTGAAAGAGATTTACGAATCAATACAATAACCTGTTTTTATAGAGGCGGCGCCCAAAAGCTTTTGAGGACAATAAGTTTCGACCTAACGCGTTCCATGGGACTTGTTTACAACTACAGCGAGGGAAAGAAATGATTTTAATCGATTTTCTACACTGGATTATACAATTCTACATCGTCTGTAGCGAAAAAGGCCCAGTATTCGACCACTGGCCAGTGAAACAAACGAAAATTTGGAAGATGGACAGGAATAGGATAATTATTCGATATGTTGTGTGGGTGGTTGTTAACATAAAAACAACACAAACACATCTTAATGTGTATACTGTGTTGTAACTTACTGGCACTGCAATGCAATAGATGTTACAAACCGATGTTTGAGTCTTTACGCCATGAATTATAGAAGCGACCAGGCAGCGGGCGTGATTAAACGTAAACAATGTTCAGTATTCTTTCGAACGAAATGGTAAATCTTTTACTGGTCACAATACCAGTCAAAAGTTTTGACTTTCAAACAACCGTACTGCGTTACGGCGTGTTTCAACACGTTTATATTTACGAACTTGACTTTTAATCGCCACATTTTAAGTGCTAAGTGCCGGTAACGATTTAAAGAAAACTGTGCATATATTACAGTCGATTTTGACATAAATTACGATAAATTAGATGATTTGATAAATTATGATTAATTAAATTAGCGAGATTAACAAGATTAACTGCTCTCAAATCAATAACGTACTCGAATATTCAGGATATTAAACGCGTGGTTGTTATGGTGGTGTATATGAATATGATAATCCCATGTTTGAAGATACAATTCGCTGAATCATGGATATCAGAAGCTTTATAGTTGATCGGGGCGCATAGTATGTATTTATATTTCGTATTTAACAGAAAAAATAAAAATCGTGCATACCGATCCGAAGTACATATTGATGGAAGTTTTGTGCAAAGTTTAAGGTTCACAAAGCTATCACCCACCTGAGAGAGGCATGATTTAATCCTTCGTTTGAGGTTGGGTCCACGAGATCGCCTTCCTGGCATTGGGTTAGGTCTACATTGCTGGATTGTTCGTCTCGGTTCTCGAGCCAAAGCGCGCGCAAAGGGTCGTGGTCGGTAAAGCTTGTCCCTGAGAGTGTGGATAACTCTCTGTTCGCCTTTTCGGCCGAATCATCGTGGTTCTGGCGAGACGACTGCTGCTGGGCCGACCGCGAATGCGGCTTTGACCGGCGCGCAAGAGCACCTCCCAGTTTGACTGATTCTGTCGACTCACTTCTGCTTGCAGAGCTGACGGGTTTCTTCGGGAGAGGGCCACCGGGAACTTCTGAGAAAAAAGAAGGGCATTGACACGCGTTCTAAACATATTATGGAAGTGGATTCAGAACTAAAGTATACACATCCGATGAATGTTTATATTTAAATATTTGTTAAGTGAACAGGGGACGAGCAAGAATTATTCCCTTAGACTGCAATACCATCGGAATGCGTATACGCCGAGAGTTGTTATAAACACACTGAAAAGTATAAGTCAAAGACGTGCGTGTCTCAAAGCATGTACATCTTGCTAAAATAAAATAGGACCTGCTTGCAAACGTCGAAATAAAACGATTTGCTTGGCCTTGTCGTGCACTGAAACTTTTCTACAGCGGTCAAAATAGCTTAGTTTAGCTGGCGTGTAAGCTGCTACTCATTCACACACTTGTCCCAACAAGACAAACCTAAGATTCAATAAAGCTCACTGAATATCAAACTAAACGTCGACGGGCCTATTACTCAAGGCATAAGCCACAACATTAAGATACCTCTTACTCAAGGACAAGGCATAAGCTACTAAAACGTAAACATATACCAATAAGCAATCTGCACGTAAGAGTCTTACTTCTAAGCCGATCAAATAACCATTGAAATCCCTCTGCGGCGGTTCAGACCATCGGCCAACTGCGCAGTCTATAATTTCGTTTGGAAAATATAACGGTTGCATAAGAGGATAAAAGTGCCGCGTCGGTTAGGGGCCTGTGGACTATACCAATATCATACAATAACAGTTTGCGCATTAACTTGGTTCCGATCGATTAAAGTATGCTGCAGAACGAGCCATGATGCCACAAAGACCTTGCACTTCAGGGAAACCTTCTAGACCGCCATGCATTATTTAGACTCAAGTTAGTACACGACCGGCATCATGCCTTTATTTACCCTTTCACAATTGTCAATTCGGTTCCAAACGAGACAAATGACAATAGCCAAACGATCACAAGCGCTCTAATCTCTGACTATACACCATAGCGTATTGACTTAACGAAAAAACATCCAGGCCAATACAACTTCAAAGGAGAGAGTGGAAATACAATGATTACTAGTTTCAAAGTAAGGATTATGCCTGGTTTTCTAAGCCGCGATTGAGACAGAGCTCGAGCCAAATCCTAAATGACTGAAATTTGTACTTGTCACAAAATCTCAGCGTAGAAAACTGACTAAGCACGTTAAGCGTATAGGCATTCCTGGTTTACCTATGTCGTTAATTGTGTAGCTGTTGGCATGCAGCTGCGTCTTAAACGTAAAATAATAATTAAAAAGAAACAATCTATCATATACAGATAGCAATTATAGGTTACATAGGCACCTGCGTCTGGAATATTTCTCAGAAAATGTTGAAATGAGTAAACAAACCATATAAAACGTTCAATATACACAACAATAACAAGTCATTAGTATAACTTTGCATTTACTAGATGACAAAGTGTGCGTTGGCCGTTGTTGTATTGGTCCAGTCGTGTGGTTTTAAGTACGACAAATGTCACAAAGATTGCTTGCTCGAACGCTACCCTGTCAGATAACTACATAAACCTCGGAAGAGAGTGCTAACTGGCATTGTCTGTCGACTGTGATATAAATAGATCGTTCACGAAGTTCACTCATATATCAAATAGTAAACAGTATAAAAACTCGTTTTTTTGACTGAGCGCACGAGGTACTTGATTTCCCTTGTTATAATGACTGTTATTTTCCTATACTCATAGGGGAGAAATATAAGCAGCCTAACTTATTGACCTGACCATAAATCTATAAGCAATAAGACTTTTTAAAGTACATATTATAATCTTCCTTAGATTTGGCATTGACATGTGTACATTAAGCACATTTCCCATTACCTGCAGTGCAGCCTTTCTTAAACGGAATATATCGATGCAATTTGTTAGAAATTCGGGCGCCGGTCACATTGAAATTAGAATAAAGATTATAAACCGCATTAACTAAAAGAACGTCTGGCTAGCTGGTCAACGCCAACAAGTAACACAGTTGTGTGCTGCAACTGGCATGTGATCACATGCTTAATAACATCGACCGAAGCAAACGGATAGCAAAATTCGGACACAACAGCAACAAATTCAATGGTTTAATATTAAAAGGCAGACCTGGTACAAATCTATCTAAAACTTAAAACTATAGACTCCATGTTAAAACCGATTGCCAAAAAACACATACCTGTATAGCACACCGCAAATATACCTGTTTTAATCAGTGTCTTTAAGATTCCGTTTAAAACTTCCAAAGCTTTTGAAATTCTATATTTTAAACTGTTATACTTGTGTTTTGCTGTCGCACGTTTAAATGACTGTTGATATAAAGTCATCTAACTAACATGGCTCTATTGTACTGCATACTCTTGTTTTAATGCGAAACTTCCCTCCAATTTTCGAAGAAATTTTGTAACGGAAAGTAAGACTCGCGTCCATGCTGAGTGTATAAATGACACGTAACAGCTGACGCACAAGTAAAAAGAATAAGTAATTTGCTTGACAATCGTTTCAGCCAACAGTTTACATTAAACGGCCCATTGGGTAGGTAATAAAATACCTCTTGATTATACAGCTGCATTGCTGCAGCGGATATCGCTTATCAATCAAGACTTACCGTCCTTTGGGCAATGGTAGCTCTTAGTTCGTTTCTTGGTGATGTATTCTCGTTTACGCGCAACATGTCTCCCTAAATTTGTCTCCATTACGCAAAGCTGGCAACGTACAATTTTATTTACTATGGATATCGATTAATGGGAGGAGGGGCGCAAACAGAGATTTACGCTTCAAAGACAATGTCAATCTGCACAAAGCACGTCGTTACTCGATTGGATATAATCTTCATGTTGTCAATGGCTGTAAACGCTGTAAATCCGACCAAAATATGACTAAGATTCGGGGGCGTTTAACCCGAAATGTCTAATCGATAACACTTAGTATGTTCGGCGTATACACAATGCCAAAAAACGAAAGGAAATTATCTTGTTCCATTTAAAATGCCTTAATTATGAGGTAATCAGACAATATACTAATCGAAACGGCATTCTCACGTCTATGAATCGTTCATTGCTTCCAACAATTAGCTATTACCAGTAACTTTAAAAGATAAAAGATATGCAATTAAACTTTAAACGAATGTGACCTTGGTCAAGACGAAATAACATTTTAATGGCCGAGCGTCCCAATAAGGTACAGAGTCAATGACTAATGATGGATTACCACGGAATACAAATGAGTATTTAAGAGCAGCTTTCATTCATATGCTGCCAAAATACGAAACGTTATTATACTTGGAGTTTGACAGCGAAAGTGGTGCACGTGCTGAAAAATGGTCATAAAACGCAAATAGCTATTCGGTAAATCTGTCTGTCCCCGCGATATTTTGACCGCGAACGAAGGCGATACCACCACGATAAGTAGGCCACCTGCATATCTGATCCAAGTAATTTAATCAAGATTCTAAACTGATTCTTCTGAAAGCGGTCATTTGAGACGAAATACGTTTCACATTGAACTGAATCGACTTCCACAACCGGATTTCACACAGGAAACTGCTCTGCTGTTTTATATCATATAACGCTTTAGCATTTGCACAGTCGCGAACTAAAATTTTAACAGATTGTGTTGAAATTAACACTTGGCTGTTGGCTTGCTCATCCACAAAAACAATAAACCGCGGCGCAAAAAGTTTTATCGTCTCGTGTTATCAAAATAGCAAAATGTTACCGGTGTAGCAAGTTGCCGTCTAATTTTAGTGTAGTTGAGCTACGAACTCACGTTTGCGGTTTGATTAAATCTCGGCTATATACACTGGCGAAGGGAAGCCGACTACACTATCGTAAAACCACACCACATAAGCTAGTCTGACAGCGAGTGAAACACTGGTAAAAAAGCAATATTCATACAAGACCGCTATTGGCGGCGAAAAATGACGAAATTGAACGTACAGAGTAGAGCCTTCTATAACCGATGATGAAAAACTGAAGTTTGATCTGTGCCTACTGGGCCCTTCCGCGAATCGATAGATTGGACAACGCGTAGGGACAACGTAACTCTTTAGAACAATATCTAATTAGTGGACGTAATTGCTCTCATTAACAGAAAACTCTATGTAATAACCGCGTTATTTGACGAGGAAAATATACCTTACTGACAAATAATAGCGCAAGTAGTATAGGCTATAGTATTATCCAAGAGATACATATTGACCAGTGTGCTTGAAGGATTTTATGGCCATAGTGATAAGATTACCGAGAAAACTGCAGGGGATAAAGCCCTTATACGTAACATGACGCACATATGCCTACAATATTAAGTAACTAAGGGGTATACTGTTTTTAAATGTCGTGTGACTGTTCGTATTGACGTCTTTTTTGTCACTGCACTGTTTTTGTTTTATATGTTGTCATTTAATAATACAGAAGTAATAAAACAAACAATACAACAGCGGTTTAAATTGAATCAATTTAGTTCTGCAGCAATTGACTTACTGGTCACTTTCTTTGAATTGCTGTGAAAAAGCTCTGAAGGTATTTTTGATGTGCATTTATTTATTCGTCTATATTTAACCTGAGGAGATGGCTTTGTCAGCGTAATCACAAAAATCAATATATACAGAGTTTCGTAATTCGGTTTTAGGCTGGGCTGCGTAAAATTGGCAGATACTACCGTGTGCGAAATGTTCGCTTTAAAAACTACTTTAATGTATAATACGACAATAACATGTATATTAAAATTACTGTAGAAATTATGGAACGGATTTTAATGAGTTTATAACTTTTAAACTATAAAATTAACGTTTCCACTAGTCGGAACTAAGGTATAAACACAAGATAAACGAGCGATACAGCTCGACACGCATCACTGGCGGTGCATTCTGCGACCAATCAAACACAGAACACAGCAAACCACTCACCCATGGTAACTCTGTAGTTAATTCCATCGACTTCAATAAGCCTGCAAACTGAACTTGCTGAACCGTTCACCCGTGAGTCGCGAGCTAACCGCTGCTCTGAAACTTCACTGAAGCTGTTAAGGCCGTTCTTGACAGGGTCGTTACCCCGGTCTTTCCTGGTCGATACAGGCATGAGCACTGGAAGTTGAGAGGTAATTGATTCTAATGGGTTTTGGTTGTTTGATGGCTTTGACAAATCCCGGTTCATATCTAAGAGAACGCTTCGCTCTGCGCGTAATGGCGAACTGCAGTCAATGAGGTCGCCCGACAACTGGGTTTTAAGGGTTCATTGGTATTCCATCGTCCGGTCTGTTATTTGGCGCTGTCACACGCAAGTTCACGAGACAATATAGATTGCTCGACTTGCCGTTTCTCACACCGTTTGTCGTAGAAGATTTGTCTTCTCTCACCAGATTTTGCGCTTGCGTATTTCTTTTCCGCAAGTGCAATTTGGGTAAAACTTGGTTAACATTGTTACCTAATTGAAATTTACTGCGTAATCCTCTGTTGTCGTGTTGTTGCGAGTTGTTTTTTCTTAGCGGATATCTTCTACTTGAGTTCGTAGGCGCCAAAACAAGTTTCGGTTTTCCTTTTCCTAAACTGTCCTGCCCACAGCTTTTATTTTTATGGTTCTCTGGTACAATTCTGCTATCACTGTTCGCTCTTCGTAGTTTGGCTGATGGATTTGGTTCGCGAACTCCTAACAATGCTTCTGATAAGGCCGCACTTCTTTGCAGTACTTCGCTCCACGCGCAAGAGCCAACGATATTTCTTGCGCTGTTGTACTGCTTGCCCAGCACCCCTGCTCGTTCCCCGGTATTTGTGGTTCCCAGGTCATGACAATCACTTGGTGCACACAAGGACATAATGTTGTCATAAGGCTTCACTTCTTGCGTAATAATGCCACAAAGGGAACAATAAAGTATTTTGCCAAGCCCTAACAAAGCCTCTGTGGTCTAGGAAAACATAATTAAACTGACACTAGCTTTAAAAGTGCTAGCTTTTTGTGTGCCCTGTGTTGTTATATGGCAGTTCAGGCGTCATAAGCACCCAAGGTTAATGAATTAAACTCGGTGAATCAACAGACAGTGTTTTATTAAATAGCCGTTCTTTTAAGAGAGCAAACGTATAACGGGCCCTATGAGACTTACCATATTTTATAAAACAAACAAGTTATTCAGGCAAGACTACTAAACCACAACAATACTTTATAAAATAACATTTCACAACACAGATACTTTGACTTACTTGAAATTAAAACATTTATCGCTTGTAGCATATTTTATTAAATGCCACTATTTTTGTTTATCAGTACCTAGATTTGAATACGATTGGTGTAAATGTGAATTTGATATCGTCTCTAAACAACTCACAACTTCAGATAATTTTTTCCTTGTTTTGAAAGACTATATATCAAACACGTCACATTTGATAGGCGAACTGAACCTTAAAATGTAACATGTGTAATAAAAGAGTAATTTGAAAAGGGGCTTTCAATTAGACAATATATAACAAGAACTTTTAAAAAACATGTATACTACCGTAATCCAGCAACCATAATCTTATGATCTGATCATAAAGATTAATAATTCGAATTAACCCTAAATATACTATTCCCCTCTTTGAACCATGTTTTGAACCGAACTGAATGTGTAAGCCTTGGATTCGCTATATTTTTACACGTCGGAGTAGAATAATCCTATAGCTAATACAAAGTTTAATATTGTAGTTATAAGACCGCCTGGGAAATTGCCACGGCTGGTAATGCAACTGCGTGAGCGCTGTAATCCGGTGCGCGGTCTTAACTGAAATTTTGAACTTTCCGAAAAGTATGTACACTCTAAATCTCCCCTGCTCGACTAAAATAACTTGTTACCGAAAATAGTCGATGTTTGTGTTTGCAGCAAAGTCTTGAGGTCGAAGGAGAATCGAACTGTTTAAGCTCACCGGTAGAAAGTGAACTTATCTTTGACACTAAGCCAGGTGAACGACATAGCGGTATAGATTAGTTTAGCCATAACTGGGAGATGCCGGTGCTGACAATTGCTCTTGGTTATTGTAAATAAGACTGTGGATATTGCATGCGAATTAACTCATATTTATTATATAAAGACGATTTGTTTATACTCAATGAAAACTGCTAATGCTTTCTAAAATCTGAATACTTGCTGCAGCAATTTAAAACAATTAATAACCCCTTCGGTTCAATACCGTACCCTGATTGACTTTCAATTAGCGTAAAGCAGGTGGTCGATATAAAAATCCAATCAACTACGGTTGCGACGGGCACTGGAGAATCGGGCGAAAAAGGGAATTTGGGCTCACGCCATTATTTCACTGATTAAGAGGGATCATGTCGTGATTATCGGTTCAAAAAATCAGCTGTTTCACCACCGTTCATCGTGATCATAAACAACCGATTAGGTGGTACGTGTGTTGCGGATGTACCAGGAAGACATCGTATGTTTATTTTGTGCATGGCCGAGCGCACTGTTCAGTCAATCCAGCGTGTAAACATTGCTCAATAGCGACGCTCAGTGGAGAATGAACGAGAACCAGCGAACGCGAATAAACACGTGGGACATCACTAAAAAAAGGAAAACCAATTTCAACCCTTCCCTAAACACTAATCTCAGCCAGAGAACTACATTTTTATTTGAATATGCATATTCCAGCCCTTTAGTTTCCCCCCGACCACGTGTTTTTAAATTAAATAACCCAAGAAGTTTGATTCAAGATCGAAACATCTGCAATTTTATCGTTTAAAATTATAACTGTGATAAACTGCATTAAATAGTATCTCCAACGAAACTCTTAATTAAAAACACAATTTCAAACAAAATTTTGTATTCAGTATCGACAGCATGGTAGTGTTTGTGGAAAAATCAAATGATTGAGAATCAGAAGTCTTCCGAAAGAGGACCAACACCGACACAAAATGTTGTTTGTTTTAATTAGAGATCTACTTCGATCTCGCTCGCATCTTTCTTCGCTTACGCTTCAATCTGCGCATTCTCTTCTTCTTCCACTGTAAACAAGATTCAGATTTAGTTTCAACATACAGTCAAATCTCGTTACTATACCACCAGTCAGGACTGTAACAAGGATTTGTAAAACAATATACTGCACTGTAAAAGTGGTTTAGTAGACAGTTGTCATAGTTGCGAGATTTGACTTTTTAGTCCAGTGTTGGTCCCACTTTATAGTACCTGTATTTTTTTTATAAGAAAATTGTTTGGTAACGAAACACAAGAAATACCCCACTTTATTAATTGCATATTAATTATTGCTTTAACAGAATTTCCAAGCAGTTGTGTATGCTATCACTTTTTACACTGCTACAACTGCTAATTGGTTATATGTAATATCAAATAACATGTGAAGCTATAAATGATTATGTAGATAATTGACTTAACAGTTTACATGTTACTCCTACAATAGAAAATGTATTCCAATAAAAGTGGAATTCCTATTAGGCAAAATATCTTAACGACCATAAAATTTATATTATGCAAAAGTTCCTAAAAACAGAACAATGCTTTAAAAAAATGCTGCCCTGCTAGTAGGTTTAAATTACTTGAACTTAAGATATTTGGTATCTGCATTATTATAATTTTTTATATCTGGTGAAGATATTTCATACAAAATCGCCCTTAATGGACTTAGAACTACGCAGAATGCCTAACCAGCCTAAATTCAGTAGTTTGTATTTATGCAAATGTTAAAATCTTATCAAAATGATTAAACTGAAATCGATTAGTTATAGGCCTGTTAAAAAAAACATGCGTATAAATTATAAAAAACTTTTATTAGAGTATTATACAGCTGTATTTTTGGTTTGAAAATTATAACTTCTAAATCGAAGGAAATAAAACACATTTCTTACAAAACATATATTTAATTACTAACCTTTCCACGCATCGTTAACTAATAAAGTTTACGAAACGTTTTGGGGGCGATTAGACAGGATGAAAATATCCCTTGTACTCTCAACGTCGCCAAATCCGAAAGAACACTGATGGTTGTTCTCGCTCTAACGAAGATGTGCCCCATGCGGTGAACTAATATTAAAGGGGGACTAGAGTATTATGGTGTCTTTATGTTCTAATTTAAGAAATTCATTTTACTATTTATATTGAATTTATTAAACAAAAAGTATTTATAAATTTAACATTTGATATAAAATTTAAATGTAAAAAGGTGTGTTTCTTTGTTTGTATACCTTTAAACTGAAGCGATGAAACTTTTTAATAATTTAAAACTGTTTAACAAAAATCACATTTTTTACTACAAAATACAGTTAATTTTAACACTTTTTGTTTATACAAATCACTTACTAATTTTCTGCGTCTTACGTTGTATTCTTAGCAAAACAAATTTTATTGCTGTTTCAGCATAGAGTACTAATATATTAGTACTCTATGGTTTCATTGTTAACTTAAACTTTCAAAGTTGGGAATGTCCCTTTGATTTGTTTTGGAAATGATTTTAACCCGAGTCATATATGTACGGCTGGGAAATGTATGGCCTGAATCTCATTATTAGATTATACTAAAGGTCAACATACTAGTTATATAAATATCTTTGAATAAACTAGTGCTTAGTGATATATTTATTAAGTAGGATGATAACGTATGTGTGTGGCAATTCTTATACAATCAGATTCCAAAAACGGCATCCGTGGTTAAAGTGCTGAATATTAGACTTTGGTCAAAGAAACGCTACATATATTTCGAAAGTTTTTGTTCGTGAAATACTGCTAGTTCTTGCGTCATTTTATTTACAGTTAAGTGTGTAAACAAAATCAATTATCCTGGCATGACCTCGTTTTTAAGGAGAGGTTCAGCTTACATATCTCGTCTCGCAAAGCTGAAACCCGAACGAGTTTTCGTGGGATCGGATTTAGAAGGAAACCGTTATTACGAAGTTCCCCACCAAACTTACTGGTTTGGACTTTATGAAAAGAGGTATCAGAGATTGGCTGAACCACAAGGTGTTGATTTAAACAACGTGATAACTCTTAAAGTGACTCCTGAATGGGATGCATGGTTGCGGTGTCGTCGTGACGACCCGCCCTCCATTGAAGAACTTAAAATGAACGTTCATAAACATAACGTCATGCAAGCAAAGATTACAAATCTGGAGATGAAGGACAATACTCCCCAGCCCTCAATGAAGCAGAGTTATGAAAAACCAGAAAAAGAGGAACAGGACGTTGAATCCTGGTCATCAGGATCATCCAGTAAAAAACCTCGCTGATATTTATTTATTTGTTTTTTTCAGTATTATCGTTTAAAGACATAACAGTCACTAAGCTCATCATGCTTGTGAACTCCAGTTTACCTGTCAGTTGAACACCAACGTTTAATTACTCCATGTATGATGTATGATGCCACATAATTTATATATGATGGAGCATGGAGTGATGCAACATTACGTACCCCATGTATAATGCCACATTACTTTATGTATGATGGAGTGATGCAAGATTCATTTGTGTATCTATAATTCCACATAAAGATATGATGTTACATTACTATATGATATATGTTTGGTATATTCGATTAGTGGTTACAATGGCAAACGTTAAACTTATTTTCTTTTTCTTATAATACAGGAGGTTCTTTGTTTAGTTAAAATGGCAGGTTTGCTAAAACCAATTCTTTCCCTTGTCACTGTCTTTGCTGCTGCAACGTTTTGGCTTTATTTTGTATCCACATGGTTTAATGGCAAGGATGTTGTGGTACATTTTCCTCAAAATTTCGAAGACTTAAAATCGCTATCAAGCATGTTAAGGACGTACCAGGAAGAGCATTTTCAACTCGTCATGATCATGTTTGTGTCGGCCTACGTCTACAAGCAAACCTTCGCAATCCCTGGATCCGTTTTCATGAACATTCTGGGTGGAGCACTATTAGGGACTTGGGTATCTTTCCCGATTGTTTGCTTCCTGTCGGCGACTGGGGCTTCATGCTGTTATCTTCTATCTAAGCACTTTGGCAGTTCTCTGGTAGTTTGGAAGTTCCCAGCACAAGTTTTCTCGCTGAGATCTAGAGTCAAAGCGAATGAAGACAGGCTATTTTTCTTTTTACTCTCAGCGCGACTTTTTCCCATGACTCCAAATTGGCTGTTAAACATTACATCACCGATCATTGGAGTTCCTATTCATTTATTTTTCTTTTCCGTAGCCGTTGGTCTGATGCCATATAACTTTATATGCGTCCAGACCGGTTCAATTTTGGCCTCAGTTAAATCTCTAGATGATGTGTTTTCGCTGTCCACCTTTATGGGCATGTTACTGGTTGCCATGGTTGCACTTTTGCCAGGTATTTTAGTCAGAAAATTCAGTCCACTAAAAAAAGAAAAGACTAGTGTTTAAAATGCAAGATTAAATTACACGTTTAGTTGTTTTTTAATGCTACATATAAAAATTATGTGCAATTATTGATTTTTGTTAGTTGTTGCTATATATAGTTCCATGTTTGCCCGGAACTTTTACTTAAAAAAATAAATCTCATTACACGATTATTATATAAAATATTTATGTGCAATTATCGTTTATATTTTATCCTAAACTTAATATGTACTTGAAGCATTAAATAAGGTAACATAATTAGGGTAAATTACATAGTGATGATATTACTTGTAACGATTTTGCGTATGGTACCTTAGCTTTTAAATGTTTTCAATTTTGTTTCTTTTAGTTTTCCAATGATACTTCAGCCAGTTTTAAAATTAAGAAACCTTGTAAATCTGGTCAAGTTTTCCAAGCGAGCGAAAATTTCTTCCTCGGGAGTGGGCAATAAATCCGAGTTGTCAGAGAAGGATAAAGAGATAATTCGGCTTCACAGCGAGGCTGAAAAATCTGGGAACATATTTTACGAAGACCCTGAAACTGGGTTCTTGGTTCGGACAAAGGCGAATCATATTTTGAGAGGAAAGTGTTGCGGTTCTGCTTGCAGACATGTACGTAGTCTCTCATGTTGTCTATTTTTACTATATCTTTTTATAGATCCATATATACAACAAAAATTCTTTTAAATAAACAAATTTTTCGAAATGTTATAGGTTCAATACAGATGGGTTCATTTGTTTAACAAAAAAATACAATGTCTTACATAGATACAAGGTGATTAGATTTTCTTGTGACCATGGCTAATGTTGTGGATTAAATATAATGTTTTGTGATAGAGACGATACTTTATAAACACAATTACGGTATTTGATAATATGAGTGTTAGTACAAAATATTTAAATTTCAGACTTTCACTTTGTTGTTTTTTGTGTACAATCAAGTTTTTCCCTGCAACAGGCTTATTTTCAGTTATAAAAAAAATATGAAATATTATGTACCAACTTATATTTTATATACCGTACTAATTATATGTAATGTATCTTTTTTTTGTATACCGGTACCCAGTGTCCTTATAATCAAGCCAACGTCAAGGACCCATCCAAGAAGAAAAATTTCAATGGACATTTTTACTTTTAAATTATTCTACACATCCTAACTAAAAGGTAGAAAACTTAGCCCTAAAATTTTAATAGGATTTAAAAGCCTAGTCATTACAGTCATTTTAATATTCATTGGTGATACAAAGACAGTTATTACCAACGGTCACAAAGAAAATATCTGATTACATTTCTAATGTTCACTTCCTGGTTTCAGAGCATTTGCAGTGCATTGTTTATGATTAAGTAGCTCTCGTTTTAGTTCAATTCTTTAATCCACTACTGGGTTCGTTTAACAGGTGTTAAGTACGTTGTCCTAGGCTAAGGACGCAGCTGAGCAGAAATTGTTTAGGCTGAAAGATCGGACTGAGAACTGTGGTCATGTTGTAACCTCCATCTATTACTTACTACCGCACTCCCATTGGTGAAAATTATATCACTTCTTTTTTACAGCGTATTTGTTTATTTTAGACAATTTCTTTGATCGCTAAATCACATCGACTGAAATGGAAAGAGTGAGGGTAGTGATGTTGTACGGCAGCCAGACTGGCACTGCAGAGGAAGTGACATCAAATCTTGTCATGCAAAGTCGAGGATCATTGTTCAAGTAAGTATTTAACCATTCCATGACACCCCTGTATAGTATTGTAGAGTTGGCGGTTAAGTGCGTCACCTTACAATCGAAAGGTTGCGGGTGCGAAACTGGTCGCTAGCTAGTCGTTTGTGTCCTTGGCAAGGCACTTTACGAACATTGCCTTAACCCAACCGATTAATGGGTTCTACCAAATTGAAGAAATGTGTCTATCATATACAATACACCGCAATAGCTTCAGTAACCCAACGGTGGGTCAAGTCGATCTGACGATTGCCCCTGTGTTAACCCGCTTGGTTTTCGCTTTCACAGGGAACATTAACATCCTATCCTAGAACATGGGATCCTCATATTTAACCCTGGGGTTGGAAAACACAGACATGTTTTAGTTAGTACATTTTTTTGTAAAACCCTTCTTTATTTAAACTAATATTTACCTTTTTTATCAATTTTCTACTTGTTGCTTGATAACACACCATCATCATTCTAACATATGGGGCATTTAGCATACGTTTCTAGGTTAATTTCAATAACGCATGTTTTAAGGTGCACAGCTTGTGCTTTGGATGACTACCTAGTCAAAGACTTAGTAAATGAAGAGTTTGTAGTATTTGTGTGCTCAACGACTGGACAAGGTGAACCGCCAGACAATATGAAGGTATGTGGCAGGGGCTGTGTGAGCCAGGTTTGACCCAACGGCTGAGTGGTAGTGCTTCGGAGTACCAGCCAAAAAGTTGCAGGATCGAACCCACCCGCTAAATAGTTGGATGTGTCCTTGAGCAAGGCATCAAATGAATGGTGATAAACCCAGTGGTTTATTAAGTTAAATTAAAACAGTAGCAATATCTTCATC
>CH001622.1:32075-72726 GCA_000149265.1 Ciona savignyi | reverse complement strand
GAGTTTGTAGTATTGGTGTGCTCAGCGACTGGACAAGGTGAACCGCCAGTCAATATGAAGGTATGTGGCAGGGGCTGTGGATCCAGGTTTGACCCAACGGCTGAGTGGTAGTGCTTAGGAGTACCAGCCAAAAAGTTGCAGCTCCGGCCCCCCCCGTCGCCTAGTTCAGTCTGTCTTGCTCAAGGACATCATATATTACGCATTGCAATAGTTTTATTACCCCGACAATTTGCACAAGAAAATTAGACAATATATCATGTTGTAACGTTTCTCCACACGCCGTCTCTGTTTTTCCTATTTTTTCGGATAAATATTCTTGTTCTATCTCTCCCCTTTTATATCCCCTTTTCTCCTGCAGAGGTTTTGGAAATTCATTATGAGAAAGAATCTCCCAGTTACCTGCTTGTCCGGTTTAAAGTTCGGTGTCCTTGGCCTTGGAGATTCCTCTTATGCCAAGTACAACTTCATAGCAAAGAAACTCTTTCGAAGATTACAAAACCTAGGTAGGCCAACATTTTAAGGAAGTACAAATTTTCACAGAAACTTTTTTATATTTTTGTATCAGCCAGTCACTCGTTTTATTAAGGGTGATTCCCAGCGGCTCGATCACTTTAAAGATTAAGTGAAATAAAAATTTGTACTTTAATAAGAAGTGATTAAAACAGCACCTAACGAATCACGAACGCCATCCATAACTGCTGTGCAATGTGCAGGCCGATAACTTGGTTCATTTCATGTATCTATTTCTAATACAAATATGCAAACATTCTCAATGTACTTTGAAAATCTCTCAACAAGAGTTCTTTTAAAACTGAACAAGAGTTCTGTTGAAATGGAAAGAAAGTCTTGTTTATATACAACCAACCGCAATAGGAAAAAGGTTAAAAAATGGTAATCTTTAAATTATATCTAATATCAAATCAAGTTAAATAATTTAGACATAGCAAGATTCCGACCGGATAGTCTGGTGGTTCAGTGCGACGCCTCGAATATCCTACCATACCCTAAAATGTGTCCAAACTTTATGAATAATCAACACCATTGCAAATTAAAAAAAAATTAAACTAAAAAATTTCCTTGCACAGGTGGAGAAATTTTGGTTCCTCTTGGGTTGGCTGACGATCAACATGAATGGGGTTGTGATGCTGTGGTTGACGAGTGGTCGAGGGGTCTCTGGCAGAAATTAATCTCGATTTACCCAATAAAAGATGGGGTGAAATCTGTGGTAGTTTACTCCTTGGATTGGCCCCTTGTGACAGTGTAAACAGCGAGTTTAGATTGAAATGACGATTTGCTACTGCTTATTTGGTACTTGCATTACCTTGGAAAAGGAAGTTTATAGATTTTGCTCAAAGATGGTACAATGGGCTAAATTACAAAGGGCAACCTCTTTCAGCTACACATTAAAAAGCTTTGTAAATTTCCTATGGTTTGGTTGAAAGCCTAGAATTAGGAAACAGTTGTTAATTTAAAAAAACAGGTGGATTTAAAATACAAATCCAATCTTGAAAGTTTTAATAATATAATTTATTCTTTCTTAGTTTTTAAATCCAATCGAAAGCTCACAGCCACCAGCAAGGTTCAAAGTTACAATGAATGAGATGCACATGGAAGCTCAGAAAGAACAACAACAACAGGCAAAACGTTTGTGTTCGTTAAATAGAAAGTATTTAAATAGACTTTTTGCTGGAAAGTGTGTAGTCCATTTGACTGCGATTTCTTATTGTTAAAGCTAGTTGGCTTGCTCGTTTAATTCCATCTGGATAGCTTTATGGCGATGAACCATGTAGAAATGTTTATGTCACATTTAATGCTTCTTATTATCCCTAGCCACTGGATTCTGGAATCCCTTACAAATTTATGTTTACAAAATAAGTAAATAACTTGCATTCTTAAAAACAGCACAGTAAATTGTCTGTTTTTGTACCAACCATTATTTATGGCCATTGTAAGGAAACCTTTAAACTTTTTTAAAACTCCTTAAATAAAACAGATTTTGTTATTTACCCGCAGCCAATCATTTAGAATTTTCGAAGAAGAATCCTTATTTGGCTGCACTCACTGGGAACCAAAGAGTGACAGCTACTGAGCATTTTCAGGTAAACACTTTTAATATTACTCATTAGCTTGTTTTTATTTATAATAAGCAGGTATTTGTATATGCTATGTCTATAGCTACACCGGATTCAGGTAAAGCTAAGTCGTGTTGAGCTTGGGCCATCATGTGAAAAACCAGCTGCTGGTGGTTAGTCTGTAGCGTCCATTAGATACTCAGTGGACGTCACATGAACACATTATATATTAGGTTGGAATAAAAATGTCTAAATTATACCACACACTGCAATAGCTGTTGTAACCTAATGGTGGGTTTAGGACAGGTGTGGGTAACTTCTCTAGTAGGCGGGCCAGACATGGGAAAAAATAAGTTCATGGTGGGCCAGATTATTACATGAATGGTGTTTAATATCTTAATTACAGTGTATGGTTAGATGCAGTCTGCGGGCTGGTCAAAATCCTTTCACGGGCCTGACCCTGCCCTTGGGCCGTATGTTGCCCATGTCTGGTTTAGGGTAATCTGACCAATCCCAGACCTTCTTACCTGTTGTGTTATCTCATTCACAAAGGTATTTTAAACCAGAAAAAAACTTAATATCAAAGTTTAATAAGTTTTTATTAAATATTATAAGCATGTATATCCCCAGTGATTGAACAACACCATTATACCAACGGATTACATTTTGCCTTTGTGGTCGTGTGTTATACTTGCACACAGACATATATTGTGCCTTGCTCAGGGAAATAAAAATAGCAAGTGGCTAGTTTCAATCCCAAAACCTGTTGGTTGATAATCCTCCACACTACCATATAACCTAAAAGTATTAAGCCGAGCTACAACCGGGTTTATCTGCCACGTCTCATTATACCGACATTTAATTATTTATTCGTTTTTAGACGTGTTCTAACCACTGTCATTTTGGCTTTTTTCCCGTTTTCCAATTTTTTGTCAAAGGTCCTTTCTTCATGTTTTCATCGTGGAAACAAAAAAATACACTAAAATATATGGTTTAGTTCCGGATATCCAAAACCGCCATGTTATTTATTCCCTTTATATATCATTCCAGGACACCCGGTTAATATCGCTTGACATATCGGCGGTAGTTGATAAAATGAGGTATGAACCCGGTGATGTTGTGATGGTCCAACCTCGAAATTTGCCCCACAACGTCAATGCTTTGTTAGGTAAGACTAGTGTAATTGGCTACTTCAGTGGTAAACCCCGATTGCTTTAATTCAGTTTCTTAAGGGGGAACTCTCGGGCCACACCTCCCTAAAGCCGGCTTCCTCACAGTACTGGTCGCGCATTACCGCACACTCTTCTTCAGGGCTCTAAATCGTTTGGTCTTAATTTAATTTTGATTGCTTAATATTGTTCTTTCGCCTAGGTTTGGCGGCTGCGTCCGCTATATTTATTAAATTATATCTTCTTTTTTACTGATGTGTTTTAACGATTGTTCGTTTTGCCGTCTTTTCCCGTTCCTGTATCTTGATTATATTCGTTTGCCATTTTTAAAAACTGGGGCAAAAAATGAATAAACTAAACTAATGTATATGCTCCAAATTACAGGAAAATCTGTGGGGTAGTTAAACAGTGATATTTGCTCCCGTATCCAATATACATATCGGAATTTAATGTTATTTTAAAAGAATGTGCAAATTGTTCTTTTTATCCTACAGAACTGCTGCCGTACAAACCGGACATGCTTATAACCTTCCACTCACTAGATGATGATGATGACTCGACCACCAGCCTTCCAAAACAAGCCACTACTCTCCGTGAAATTGCAACCAATTATTTGGACTTTATGTCGGTCCCAAGGTAATGGTTGGGTGGATTGTTTACATGCTAAGTGGTGCTATATAGTTGTGTGTCTGGCTTAGTAAGGTCTGCAGGTGAAACAGCGGATTGTCAGCCGAAAGGTGGTAAAATCGAAACCAACTGCCTGCTAGGCAGTTTTGTGATTCGGCAACGCAGTCCAAGGACAGTGCCTAGTGAATTAAGGATTTGAAGAAACGTATAGATTCTTGTCCATATTCCTAGGCAAAATAAACATGAATATTGTCCTAACCATTTGTTCCACTCAGACGGTGCTTTTTCCAACTTTTGTCTCATTTTTCGACCGACGAGAACGAGAAGGAGAAATTGGTCGAACTTGGGCAGCCGGAAGGGACAGACGAGAGATACTCATACGCCAATCGACCTAGAAGAACCATTTTAGAAGTTTTGCAGGTTCGCACTTTTGCTGTGCAGATAGAATAAAAGCAATTTCTGTGGCTTTTGCAGCTTTGTTTTAATTCAACTTTTTTAGGAGTCACACAAGTAATAATATTTCAGAAAATTTTGTCTAAGCCTACTGGTTAATAAATACCAAAAAATATTCTAAAGAAAGTTTGCACGATTGCAAGTGTGTTAACTCCCTTGGTTTTCCCATTCAAAAATATCTTATCCTTAAAACGGTCCCAAAATTTGGTGGATGTTGGTCAGCGTATTAATCGCTGTATAAAATGTTTATAGGATTTCCACTTGACTGCGAGCAAAATATCGCTCGAAAGAATCTTTGATATTTTCCCTCCAATTCAACCTCGGGCGTTTTCCATCGCGTCATCACCCACACGACACAGGGGGAAGCTTCAGATTCTAGTTGCTGTGGTCAGGTTAGTACCAACGTTTCGTACGGTCGTGTGGCCGAGTGGTTAACGCGACCGATACATATATCGATGTACATACAAAAAACGGTCTTAGGATAGGATAGGATATTCATCTTTATCCCCGTGAATGGGAAAACCAAGGGGGTAACACACGGGCAATCGTCGGATCACCTCGCGCCCATCGTCAGGTTACCGGAGCTATTGCAGTGTGTTGTATATGATAGACACGTTCCTTCAATTTGGTAGAACCCATTAGTCCGCTGGGTTCAGGCAATGTCCGTAAAGTGCCTTGCCCAAGGACACAACCTACTAGCTAGCGACCAGTTTCGCACCTTCAACCTTTTCGATTGAAAGGCGACGCACTTAACCGTTAGACCAACGGGCCGGACTTAGCAACGAACCCATTATAAGTTCGAAACTAAGCCCGGTAAAAAAGTACCAATGTTTCGATTTGACGAATGATGGAATAAAACAGTGAACGACTGTAAATCTTATTCCATAAATTAAAGTTATCAACGCAAAACACGAGTTTACGGCAGATTTATAGCGGGAGCAACACTAAAAGGAGGGAAAGAGGGAAGGAGGTATGGAGGGAAAGTGCTCACTACAATTAAGGAAACTAATTTAAACCCTGCTCTAAACAATCTCAAGTCTAGAACTAACCCCCATGTTTAAAATTAACTTTAATGTCCTAATCTTCATTTTATTGTGCAGTTTCCCACCTTCCGCTTTCCCTCCTTTAAGTGTTGCCCAATTATGGTGTGAATATTTGAAGCTGTTAAAGCTCTTAATTATTATTATATGGTTGTTGGTTTTTTGTAATTTATTTTCATTTGTTACCAAGACATGTAACGAAACGACGTTGGACGTTTTTTTTTTCCTTTCTTTATTTTCTTAGACCGCGGTTTTTATTAATATCGCGCTATTTCATTTAATATTCACGACACCTGTGTATTACCATAAACAAAGCATTATTCTGTAGTTCCATTTTTGACATTTTAACAACATTGTATCCAGGTACAAAACCAGGCTGCAGCTACCGCGACAGGGCGTATGCTCCACTTGGCTCGCATCCCTACAACCGAAAGACAGAGTACCGGTTTGGTTAAAGCGTGGCGGCATTCGATTCCCCGCCAAGCAACACTGCATACTGATAGGACCCGGTACCGGCATCGCGCCTTTCCGCAGCGCAGCGCACGAACGGACGTCTAACGGAAATGCCGGTAGGTGTCGCACGAGAGATAAAGGTCTTAGGTGAACGCGGCCGACGGTACCTATAAGTCTAAAGTCTAAATACTACATGATCGCTTGGACTTGGATCAAATGGAGCGCTTAAATCGCGTGCAGCGCTTACTATACTTCGTAATTACAAAGGCCATGATATTAATGTTAGGGTTGGGGTTAAAGTTACTTCTGGGGTTGAGATTAGTGTTTAGGACAGGGTTAGAATTACTTTCCATAGCAATCTAAGTAATCCTGTAGTATTTAGATAACGATCTTGGTAACGATTTTTAAAGGGATCGAAACCTGTCCCGGTAAAAAAGCCGGTGGCATCTGAACGTCGTTAGTGCTGAATAATTTTTCATTAATGATTTTTTCAGAGAAAGACGATTTGAATTTTAATCGTTTGCACTGGTATATTATTTTCACCTTAATTCCGAAATATATACTAATAATAATTAACCGCTTTATTGTTAAAATTCGGAAGCAATATAGACAAGAGTTTGAACTAATATTAACTAGATGAATTCGTCTTACTTACAGAATCAAATTTGCATATTTTCAGTAATACCCTATAAAGTAGGTTATATTTAATCATTCAAGTTTTTTACTACCGGGTCGGTTCGTAATTATTTCAGCAAAAGAGTTGCAGATTTAAAACTGCACTTAGCGGACATTTTCCAAACCTATGGAAATGATGGGTTCTACCCAATTAAAGGAGCGTTCAAATCATGCACACTACAATAGCTGTGATAACCCAACAGTGGATTACGATTGCCTTAGCGTAAACGCCCGCTTTTCTTCATTCACGGTGGTAAACAAACATAAACAAGAGGAAAAGCGGTAGGACGGAAAGGCGGGAAGGAGGGAAACTACTTACTAAAATGGATATTAGGGCATTAAAATTAGTTTTAAACATAGGGTTAGAGTTAGGGTTAGTTCTGGGGTTTAGATTAGTGTTAAGGGAAGGGTTAAAATTAGTTTCCACAGTTTTGTTAAGCAGTTTTCCTCTTTTCCACTTTCCCTCCCTTAAGCGTTGCCCACATGAATATCCTGTGATCGCAGCCAACAAACGCTTCCGTGTATCACACCCCAACATTCAACCACAGGTACAACTGTTTTCTTCGGATGTCGCAAGTCTTCCTCCGATTTCTACTTCCGTGACGAATGGGAGGATCTGGACGTCGATCTTCACGTGGCGTGCTCCCGAGATCATGAGAACAAGATATACGTCCAGCATCGGATCAAGGAGCAAGGGGAGAAGATCTGGAGACTACTGTCGGACGAAAACGCATCCGTTTTCGTGGCAGGGTGGGTGGACGGATTTGTACTTTTTATTTAACTAGCGCGAAAGGCTACAGTTACACGTTTTATAAGATAATTTTTGGCCACCATAAAAAAATAATAATTAATTGACGGATTTGTCGTTAAAGCCACGTCTACACTTATGCTGAGCGAGGAATGTAAGTGTCTACACTAGGGGGCATTCTCACGCGTGTGACGTAACACGTAAACAGCAACGTCAAAGCATAATAAATGCGAGTGTATGTGTTTTCCATGTTCACTTCATACGTGGCAAACCTTGGAATTCTTCCCAGGAGCGCAATATTTTACCGGTACAAAATGGCGACCATTTTTTTCATTTTTTAAATTTACTCTTTAAACCAAGCGTGGACCTTTAGTAAATAGCATAAGTCCAACACGCTTTACTCGGCCTCGTGTAAACGGGACTTTCCCCGCAGTGTTGCGTCGACAGCCGGAGAGTTCCGAGTTCAAAACCTATTCATTTAACCCATTCGAATTCAATGAGTTGTCTTTGATTTGCGGCGATTAACGAACGTGATTACGATTCAATGTGTTCAAGCGACTCGTTAAAACCTTCGTACCAGGATCTGTTACAAAACATTGTAAACCACCATGAGCTTTCGTGTAATTTATAGCGACTACTTTCCCAGGAGATAAAAAAGTTTTCATCTGATTTTACCAACTCTTTTTATTAATACCTTGATATTTTCACTGATATTTTCGTTATTCGTGACAACGTCTGTTGCCGTTTCCGACCTATTGAACCCATTGGAATCAATCATTGAGTCACATTTTCAGTCTCCTTGAAGCAATAATAAAAAAACTTAAATTGCTCCAACTATAAAGTCAAGGGCAATAAGCGCACGAGTGGCTCTTTGAGGCAATAATACCGTGGCCGAATGGTTAATGCAAAAAATACTAATTTGTAATTTAAAAACGGTCTTAGTGACGATCCAATCATGGTTTCGAAACTTAGCCCAGTAATAAAATTCATCGTCCTATGCGTGGATGTCGTCTGTTCTTTTGCTTGTCATTTTTTTCTCATTTTCAAATTTTCCATCCGACAGAAACTCGAAGAGCATGCCCGATGACGTCAAATCGACTTTCCTCGAGATCTTCCGCGTGCACGGCGCTATGACGTCACAGGAGGCTGACGATTATTGCCGAACAATGCAAAGCGTGAAGCGCTATCAACAGGAGACTTGGTCTTGAAGGCCTCGGCGCTTACTAGACAATTACAGTGTTTTTTTATGGGAAATAAAACCTAGGCGTGTCAATCATATTCCGATTTATGTTTGAACGACAAATTCTGTCCTGCAAACAATACATTTGTCAAAACAATCGCCATTGTGCCGGCCCATCCACGTCACAATACGCGTGGAATATCTAGGAGATTACTTCATTGTGCGCTAACCAGCGTGGATAATACACTCTTAATACCACGGGAGTCCGCGCGACCTTCGGCCAGAAAAACGCCTCCGATTTCCAGCGGGGAGTCCGGCTCGGAGCCGAAGTATTTCTTGTTGTGTATTCATGTAGATAATACTCTCAGCAAGTCGCCGAGCACTGCCTTGACTTGCGCGTGCTACGGCCCCGGTAAGTAGGATTATGACATCATGCCAGTTTAGGATTTCAAATGTAGCGGAACCGAGTTAAACAACTCCGTACCAATATTTGCTTAAAATACACGGAACGAAGCTATGTGGTATTTTTGGAAGATTTGTCAAACTTGCAATTGTTTTTTTAGGTAAGATGTTAAACAGATTACAATTTCTATTAAACCCTCTATGCGGGGTATAATGTGCACATGATGCATGCATAATAGGTAGAATTTAAAAGATCATGTAACTTAAGTTTAAGATAATTTAATACCCGGCTTAGTTTCGAAACAATCATGTGCTCGTCATTAACGTTCAGTATCCTCATTCGTCGCGTAAACCATTCGGCCACACGACCATACTGGATACTCATGTTTTATCCACGTGAATAAGCGGAAATGTAAAAACTGTTAACGCGACAGCAATTTATCTCACACCAACCGGTGCCAGAGCTGTTGAAGTGTACTGGATGTGACTAAAATGTTTCTTCAGAATTCCTTCAACGGATTCCGACGCGCAAAATCTCTGAATCAAATTGTTATACTTTAAGTGAGGTACGGTCGTGTGGCCAAATGGTTAACGCGACCGATACATATACCTACTTTTATACAAAAAAACGGTCCTTGTGACGAGCCCATCATAGGTTCGAAACTTGGCTCAGTAAAAAAAAAATGTTTTTTCAGTATAGTTCAGGCTATTTCCGCTACGTGCATCGTCCAATGACACAAACAGCTCTATCCACCGACTGGTTCTGATCTTACAACCTTTCGGCTGTCTACAAACCGCCGACATACTTACCGATTGAGTTTACTGGCCGAAAGTGACTAGAAACTTGCTGGTTCGGTTTGCTTATAAAAGTGGAATAATTTAACAGATCATTTTCGAAAACGAGTGACCCCTAAATAACAATGGTTGGGAGGATAGCAATAATGATTTTCTAGTACAAAAATGCTATCAATTGCACAACAACGTATAAAGTAAAGTTATCGAGTTAAAATAATCGAAGCAGGTGGCGAGTTTCTCTAAAGCATGACTCAAAACCTGATAAAATCCACTTTTCCAGCCTTACTACTGGAAGTATTGATAAGGCCAGCCAATTCTATTAGATTCACCGCCAAGCGTAAACCCGAAAATGGGAGGGAAACTGCTTGTTTGAAATATTTTGGATCAATGTCACTGGAGCGAATTTTCCCATGGCCTCGCTTAATAACGTGTTACGCGTATATCTCAAGTCGTAAATAAACTTGGTGTCCAGATTTGTGTTCTAAAATTAACCCTCTCCAGCTGTAGAGTAATCTATAGGGCCGCTTCTGTCATGTAGAAATTCATTAATAGTGGTCGCAGTTAAAGCCTGTACTTCAGCCTATCTCTCCCTCTGATAAGTTTGTTGTTTTTTTGGTGTATGAGAATTTTTTTTATCGTAATCTGGGTATAACATTTCGATCAAGCTGACGGCTTATAATAACAACACACATGGTTTATTACAAACCGTAACCGAACAATAAAATATATTTGAACGCGAATGGGCGGGTTAGTGAGTTATTACATTTTTCTATCCCCCTCGAGCAAAGGGGTTATAACCTGTCGAGAGAAATAGACGCGCGAATTGTGTAAGACTATCGATTGCCAGGATCACTTTTGAATCCGCCAGGAATAACGCGACGGTGTTAATTAGCCGCCATCTTAAACTAATATACGTTTTTATTGATATTTGACTTGTTCGCGTGACAGAAATTCCTTCACTGCGACGCCGTGTTTGGGACCATTTTTTGCAGATGTATCATATCAAACGAGCCATATCTGGCCAATACTTCTCTGTATACAGTTACTAATGATCGTTTACATTTCGTTTTTAAAACACAACTATAAATTGTTTAAAAACAACACTTATTCCCTGGCCGTATTTGGAATAAACTGCGAAGTGGCATTTTTAGAGGGAATTAAAATAATGCACGTGTGGTCTACAGGATTGGCAAGGCAAGTGTATGTTTGCCATTCTTGCACACCACGTTTTGTGGAAACACATCGGATTAAATTTTCCGGCCTAATTCCTTTCTGCACCTGCATTTCGTTTCTGCGATTTTACATTTAGTTTTTCAAGTTTCATTGAAAGAATAAGTGGTGTTGTAATATTAACCACGCAGTGATATTGCACGTTTAATAGCGTTAGCAACAACTATCTGACAGTAAAGTTGTATTTTATGGAATCCTTAATAGCATTAGCGCATACCAACCACCCTTCAAAATCATCGTATTAAAAGCTTACTACGGTCTAAAAGTTGTCACTTTTTAGTCGCCTGTAAGGTTAGCCGAGCCATATTACATAACCATTTCTTTAATACGATTATTAATAAAGGAACGATTCTAGCATTTATCTCGAAATGCCTCAATAAGAAATGTATAATTTCGTCACGTTTTCCCGAAAACAAGCTTAACCGCAAATAAGTTTCGACGATGGTTAAGGCCTTCACTAAACGTATTACGTGAAATCCGCAACAGCAGAACGAGGCTTATTTTCGAAGCTTCTGGGTTTCGGCCACCCGCGTGCATATCGGTTGGTTCTGTAAAACGCCAAATTTCCTCGCTTTGTTAAAAAAATTGTTTAAGAGCACACTTTTTTAGCTATTGGTTTCGATAAACCAATAAGCTGGTTTTGATAACCCAATAGCAGTATTTTTTTAAAACTCTGGTTAAGAATTTTTGGTGTGGATATTGCGTGTTTGTGCCCAATATCGGTTACATAATATTTTTAGTATGTAATGTGCATGATTGGGTTGTATACAACACATAGTGAAATATGTAAATGAAAGCTTATTAAATTATTAATGTTTTATGTTTCTCGAATATTGCTTTTGCGATGTTCGGTCTTTTCACAGTGTGCGTCCACTGTCTGTAGTTACGGTGTCAAGTGATACAGTGACTTAAAATGGCAACGTTCCTTTCCAAACTTCGCGAATTAAGGAGCCCTTCGCCTTTCAATGCGATGCCAACGAAGACAAGCAATAACGACGCTCAAGTGGAGGCCTGAGCTTTGAATGTTGAATAAGACCAAGACACTCATCCCCGCCCTCGCCGTCTTGATGCGAGGGTCAATTGTATTACAGTGTAGCGGCTGGTAAAACGTACCCCGTGCTCCGGTCGCCTGCTTGAGTGCTACTCGAGTTAAAATCACAAAACGCTCGCCGCCTGTTGTTTTTAAATTCGCACGTTTTCGCCAAATATTTGCCGAGCTCAATCGACCGTGAAAGAGCCCTTGTGTCGAACATTATCGGGACAATGTGATTTCGATGGCTCCGATTGTTCCGAATTCGATTTCGCGATGGCGCGAACAATGGCCCATCTTTTTCAATGTATCTTCTTGGGCGTCGCGCCGTAAGGTCACCCCTTCATTCGGGAGCACTTCACTTCCAAACTTCCCCTGATGTCTCTACACGATGCGTATGACGGCCACAGCGGGATGCATACTAGCCAAGAAATATCGGGATCCATAACTCCGACTTAAAGCTTCGGGTACAAGCCCCTACGATGGATTAAGACATAAACAATGATGGATAACCCGGAATGAAATCTTGCGTGGTAAAGCTGGCCTAGACTTCCAGCGCAAACGGCCTGGCGCGTCAGTGTACCCTTCATACGGTCCTTTAAACCGCGCCAGTGAACTGTATTTGATAAACAGTCTTGTCCGCTTTTTGTTGAAAGTGTTAATTCGGTGGATTAGTAACGGCCAATAGCCGGCGCGTTTAACACAATAGGGTTCGATTACCCGAGTATGGTGGTGTAGCGGGCGATACGGCGTTGCAAGGTGCACAACCCTAGCGGTTGCTAGGAACGTGTGAGGCATTTTGCTGTCGTAACCCAACCCATTCTCGTGACATATTGCCAACCATCCGTGGAAAGCTTGGCCGATTAAATTTCGAACGGATCGAGAATTCCGCAAAGATAAAAAACGACCACCTGAATATTTCGATGGCTGTATCCCGCTGGTGCCCGGTTTAAACGTCCGTAATCTGGCGAAGCGAGCGGGAGTATTAATCCGGTGCAATCCGCATTGGGAAACAAGGCCAGTTTCTACTCTGACTGAAATGCATTGGTTACATTATGCGATGCTGCTTAACCAGCGCAGTCAGTATGAGGCGGTCGCGGCCAGGGGTAAGATGAGTTGCTTGTGTGTTGCAGTGAGTAAAATCCGACGGCATTTTGCAGCAAAGACGTTGTTATAAACAGGAATTCTCTTATGAGAGGCTTTAATCGCAAAAGGCAGGTGTGGAATAGATTTGATTTAAAAACAAACGGATTTTGTCAGAAAATTAACAAACTAATTGTTGTTTTCTTAAATTTAAAGACTTCTGGATTCCTTTGAGTTTTAGGAAAGTACGTTTTTTTTAATTAAACTTCTAGTTTTATTAATAATTTTAAACGTTTTAGGTAAAAGGCAATAACGTTCACGCAGGGATAAGTTAGATGAAGTCGGCTATTTTAAACAGCAATGATTGTTAACTGAAGAATTAAACATTGCCTCAATGTAATTACATACTAGCGTTTTAATTATAAAGTTATAAACTGTTTTTGCTATTGCCGGAGACCCTAATACCGGTGCAGGATATTTCGGTATACTGATGCCGGGTTAGTCAGAAATTCGAGTATTTTTTGCTCGAAATTTCACCCCGAAATGTTAAGGTCATCGCACAGGGTTAGCTTCTAGGTTATGCAGTATATCGTTTACACAGCGGCATATGCACTTTGTTCGAGAATATGCACTCGAGAAATTGGAAAATTGTAAAATATCGCGAAGTCAGCTATTTTTCCCGCAATTTCAATACGTTCGTCCTCTATTTTAAGCAAATGCTGTTAGAAGCCATTTACAAGGCAAGATAATAATCCATGCAGTGTAAAGTTGATTTAAGTTAACATTTAATTTTGATAACGACGATTTAGAATAGTTTGTTTTCGCGTTAGCGATGTCGGCCATTTTGTAATTTCTCCATGAGAAAGGGACACCATTTTACCGAGGTTGAAGTCTCGCTTTGCCGGCGCTAACAACCCAATGCTAATATACATATATAACAGGCGTATATAGGACAAAATGCAGACTGAGGGTTGCCGGAATGGATTTGTTGAATTAAATTCATGTACCCTTTACCCACAATGTGCTGCGGCCTCACCTTTTCCGCACGAAGAAAAGGTAAGCACCGCATACGATTTTATATAAATATCTATATCTATCAAGTGAGATAAATTAACAAATATGAATTGATTGCAACCTTTTGTTATAAAAGGATATATATCTATTAAGTGCGATAAATTAACAACCATGGTTTGATTGCCACTTTTTGTTATTAAAAGGTTTCGCAAATTTATGTCTTTTGAGCAGTCAATATCTTGAATACCCATATCTTTTTTTTTATAAATAGAAAGCCCCAAAGGTTGATTTGTGTAAATGTTCGAAAACAACTTAAAGTGTGGGGCTCTTCTGTACAAAGTGTTCTTATTACACCCAATTTGATTTTGCCACCAAAACATATACCGATTTCTATACAAAAATGGACTCAGTGACAAGCCCATCATGGGTTCGAATTTTAACCCTGTAACAAGGTTTAGTTTTGTTACCGATTTGCCATTTTAATTCAGTTTTATCAGAATTGTGCTGGTTGCCAGCAAATCATCGTGGACCGTTCGTTCTTGCTCGTGGAAAACAACTATTGGCACCTGACGTGTCTCAACTGCTGCGCATGCGCAGTAAGCCTCGACGGTTCCCAATCGTGCTTCGTAAAAGAGGGGAGAGTTTATTGTCGCCATGATTATCAAAGGTAACTCTATACAACAGGTGTTATGCTACACTTTTACCGCTTTGAAGTGTGATACCATTTGTCGGATGCTTGGACTCAATAAGTATCCGAAATATTTTAAACTCATAGTATTGTTAAAACGAATTAAATATACTTAACTTTCTAGTCGCTAGCTAGTTTGTTGCGTCCTTGGCGCTCAGCGGACATTGCCTGAACCCAGATGATTAATGGGTTCTTACAAATTAGAGGGACGTCCCAATCATATACATCACATTGCAATAGCTTTAGTAATCCGACAGTGGGCAAGAGGCAATCTTACGAAAACAAACACGAATAACCTATCGCATCCTATTTAAACGGTCCCGGAAAAAAATAATCAATGTATAGTGCTTGGGCAGTATCGACTGCATATATATATACTAAATATATATCTGTGCGTTAATCATATTAATCTATTAATTTATTTAAATATTCAGACCAAATAAAATGCAAACTGCTTTTTTTCAATGCCACATACTATTTCCCCTTTAATAAAAGGGGTGGCCACGTAAACGGGCCAATTTTTAAATCGAAGTTCGTTGACAACCGCTATCAGGTTATTTACTACATAAAAAACTAAAATATAATTCTTACATCTGGTTTTCGTTTTATTGTTTATATTTTAAAGATACTTTATTGCTCTCTCATTCTGATTTAATTTAGGTTATTTAATCAAAGCACAGATTAGTATAGAATGAGTTGAACCATGAAATATTATAAAATTTAAATTATCGCCCTCTGTCCGCATTGTATCTGCCCTTCTCCACTGGGCCTGTAACTAGTGAGGTTATCGGACAATATTACCATTTTCAACAACGTTTTTCCAACAAGGCAAGACATAAGTTGCCTCACACTATTTTCACGATATTTTCCAGGTTGTTTTCTTCTCAGGCCTGCAGCCATTGCGGGGTTTTCATAGAACCTCACGAACTCGTGATGCGCGTTCACGAGCATGTGTATCACGCCAATTACAAATGCTTTTCATGCTGCGTGTGTCAACGCCCGCTCACGACCGGCCAGCAGTTCGTCGCCGACCATCCCAACTTAATTTGCCTAAACTGCTGCAACCATGAGGTAATCAAATATTCCTAATGATCTCGGATCCGCGATTAATCATCAGGTTATCAACCCGCTCATTACTTTTTCGCGCAATTATCATAATAAAAAGTTATGCCAATATTGTGATAGTAAATTTTAACGTCATATCAGGTAGGAAAGGCGGTAATATTTGCCGGGAAAAGAGGAGAGGGAACTGCACCCCCAAAAAAGCTGAGGCCGTTAGGGTTAGGGTTGTGGTTGGGATTTGTGCTGGGGTTAGGGTGACAGCACTACTTTGGATGTGTAGTTTCCCTCCTTACCTTTTTGGTGTTGCCAAATCCTTTACCAAACGTTTAGTAAGACCTAAAGCTAAAATTACATTTGTTGTATTATTGCTTTTCGCATTGCAACTCAATTGGTTGGTAACAGAAATCACATACAGGCCTCAATAACTAAATGTACAGAACTATTATTTTGGCTTGCGTCAAGTCCACACGCCATGTAACTTCGGTTATTTAATAATAATGGTTTTACACTCACAGCATCAAGAATCCGAATATTTTGACATTAACCTCCACAAGCCCGGTCGACCGAAAAAACGAAAGCAGATGATGACGTCATCACACCTCGACTCCATGGGCGGTATGACCGTTAATTACGTCACAGGTGGGTTTGTCATTTTGTTTCTTTTGTGAAACGTTTCCGAGTACTGTTCGGTGATGAACGTCCGATTACTCCTTGTACACCTGCGAATGTTGCTTTATCACAATGGCGATTATTACTTAACGGTGCGCGCCCGCTGTGCCGTCGGAATCTCAGCATTGTTCGGTCACTGGCAGCTTTCGCTGACGTAAAACACTCGATAGGGATTTATTTGCACACCTTTTCGCTTCGGAAAATAGAGATCAATGGCGCGTAAAGCGAAGGTTTCCGTTTTATTACGCTACTGTCAACCTAAACCGCCATTTTCGGGCACGTTGCATTTTCCGCGCCGTGGCCCAATTCAATACAGTTTCAACTTTCGATTCGATTCAACTTTAGCCACGCCGGTGTTAAGCGTTGACAGGAGCAATCCTTGTACAAATACGAGCACGCTCGGTCAATATTGGCTCAGCGCAGCCGGGCATGTAGGCCCGTGTCCCGGTCGCCGGTCACTCAATCTTAGATTATCAGATTATCGCCATGTTAAACCGCACGACCTCGGCATCTGAAAACAAATAGAAAGTAATTCTATAATCGCAACCAGTCCAACTGGAATTTTGATGTCTCATTTGCTACTTAACGCATGTAAAAATATGTGTAATTTGCTACTTAAGTCATGGAAACAAACATTGGAAATAAAGGTTGTATTTTTTAAACATTGTTTTTATTTATAATTAACCACCTTTCAAAATTCGCAAAGTTTTCGTTTATACCATAGTTGTGCATGTTTAAACGGCGAGTTCCATTTTGTGGAAACCTCGACTGGTTTGCACAACTGTAAAAACGGACTCTGTAGTACAGGATTTCGTTTATTTACCTCTAAATATTGATGGTCCCTTATTATTGACCATGGATAAAGTAAAAATAGTCCATTCCAGCTGAGGTCAGGTTAAAGGGTGACCGACCTCTGAGAATGCGTGGGAAACGCAGCTAAGCAAATGTTCGTGCTTATTTATTTGCTTAAATACATCCACAGCTCAAAACTTAAGGGTCAACAGGACGACTTGACCACTAGACCAGTGTCTCGTTACTAAATGCTCCTGTAAGCCATGTTGTCTCCGACGGCGCGACTTCGGGCACTTGTAGGCAACTGCCCAATATTTCCGCGTTGCCGTTAAATCCCGCCCGGTAGCTGCGGACTTGCCAATTATTTTTCGGGCGCCATTTCTCGAATATCGGGGGGCAGCTGCCGGCCCTGAGCGGTCGGAAGCTCACGTCAAGGCGGGGCAGGTCCAGCCGCCCTTAGCTGTCAATCAAAATAATTTTGTTTTACATTTTCAACAACACTTTGTTTTCTATTTCCAACAACACAAATAATTTTGTTTTCCATTTCCAACAACACAAAAAGTTTTGTTTTCCATGTCCAACCACACCTCCTGGATTGACGCTTGACTTTAAGAGAAGTCTTTTACCACGAGAATTTTTAAATTGTACTGTCAAATTTGAGTTATAAAGAATTCATTGTAAGGCACCTTCTAAATATTTACATTTGTGTAACCAGGAAGACACTGTTTAAAAGTTTCTCGTATTTTTACGAATGTAAAACCGAATCCGGAGCGGATAAACAAAGCATTAGATCATTACCGCGACCCCACACATAAAATGCCTGCCTGTCACTTGTCGATTTATGGCCAAATCCCTTCCCCAAATGTCCAGCATGCTAGCACATGGGACACGCCACTTGACCGCACAAGGAGCCTAAAAATACAGACTCACTATCCTGAAGCAGAGCTGTCAATCACACGCAGGAAAACCCGGGGAAATCGACCTTCCATGATGTTCATTGTTGCTCAGTTTTTTTGTTTTTTTACCGAGCCAAGTTTCCAACATATTGTGCACTCGTTACTCGGACCGTTTTTGTATAGGGAGTAGATATATGTATCGGTCGCGTTAACTATTTGGCTGCACGACTGTACTATACTGATCATTCGTTTTTTTTTACCGGCTTAGTTTCGAACCCATAATGGGTTCGTCGCTAAGACCGTTTTTTGTATGTAAGTCGGTATATGTATCGGTCGCGTTAACCATTTGGCCACACGACCGTACATTGTTGCTCAGTTTGATAACAAAATATACAATGTAAGAAAGAGGCGCTATCTTGTCATAAGTAATGGATAGATAGTTGCCTTGCCCCAGTTAGGTTACCATCTCCTAATCATTGCACCTGGCCTGATGTAGTAGGCGAGTGACGTTTTAAACATTGTACAGGTTTCCTAGAGTCCAATTGTGCAGCTTGAACTTTAGCAACAAATAACAAAATCATTCGGAATATTGTAAATTAGTTTTCTGTTCCTCGGGCAGCGATTTTGTTTTCGTCATTTTGCCCTTTGCCCTAGTTTGATATCGAATGCGGAAAATAATTGACGCGTTTTCTTTTGATGGATTTAAATTTTATAGCAAAAAATATTGATTTCCTACGGCGCTAATTAGGGGCGCTGAAGCTGGCCTACAATATTTTAGAATATCTTAGGCGAGTTAGATTTTACATATTTTGATTTTTTAGACGGTTATAAGTCCAACTAAAAGTGTAAAGCAAATACTGTAGCTTTTTAATTTACACACACACAGTCCGACCGGTAAGTTAAGGTCGACCGGTCAGTCTGGTGGTTTAGTGCGGCGCCTTTTAATGAAAAGTTTTAAGTCGCTAAGCAACAACTGTAGCGTCTTAGCACTATTTATTAAATTTTGATTAGCTGGCACACAAAGCAAGTAACTTTAATTTCAATCAAATATTACAGAAAAATAGAATTCACTAAAATCAACGAGGAGAAAAATAATTTTAAAAAATTGAAAAAAAATCCCCGACTTCGAAATAAAAAAAAAACAGTCTTTTTAATTGTAACCCACTCTGGTTAAAACGAAACTCCATTATAGTGTTACATTGTGTGCATATGTCACATTACCGAAATACACTACGCATCAAACAGGAATGTTAGGCTACATGGTCCATGTAATCTTTTTTTTCTAAAATTCGTTTATCAAAAATCTGTCCATCAAAAGGTTTTTTATCTGAAAGTATGCCTGTCAAAAATTTGTTTATTAAAAAAATGCCAATCAAAATAATTTTATTAAAAAACTAAAAAAATACTTATTAAAAATGTCTTGTAAAAATATGTGTATTTAATGAGTCTCATTATCCAGTTTACCTGGGTTTTAATTAAGAAATTCCATTTATTTTTCCGAATCAGTCTCAATCAATCAACGTCAGCAAACTCATTCTTAAAACTTTGTATTCAGATGAGCTCCGTGGCGACACCGAACGGATGAACTTCCCGCCTCACAAGTCGAAGCGCATGCGCACAAGCTTCAAGCACCACCAGTTGCGAGCGATGAAAGCTTACTTCCACCAGAACCACAATCCGGATGCAAAGGACCTTAAGCAACTCGCTCAAGAGACTGGTCTAACAAAACGCGTTTTACAGGTAATTGCTTGTTGCTATTATAGTTAAGTTTGCTCTATTCATTTTTTGCTCATTATTAGGTAAATGCAAATATAGCAAATCACTGCAGAAGAACATGAAACTACGGCAAAACAAACAGTCGTTTAAAGTCTTTAAACGATTGTTTATAAATTAAGAACTGTTTAAAAAAGGGTCAATCTTGGTTAACGTTGGCGGGCAGGGTTAAACGAAATAAGAGTTTACACATCCAATAACGCGTACCCACAATCTGGTCGAATAACGCGTACTCACGAACTAACTGTTTGGATATAGCAACAAAACGACTTTTCTGTTAAAAATTTCCATACCAGTACTGGTTGCAAGTATATGCCTTTTTTTTTCAGGTGTGGTTTCAAAACGCACGAGCAAAGTACAGACGTGGCCGCGCCCAGCAGGATAAAAGCGGCTCCCAAGCTCTAACAAAATCCACCGGGAATGACGTCACGAAACCAATGTGCGAGAGCGTTGTTGCCCCCGACTCGAATTGCTCGTATTCGATAACTTCCAGCATCGGGACTTCCCCGGGCTCCGACAGTTACCTTTATGACGTATCAAGCAGTTGTGAGGATCTCAGAGACGGCAAAATGTCGCCCAACCCGAACTATCACTCGCAGCCGCTGTCAAACCAGGCAAGTCCGTTGTACCACCAAATCCCCTACTCCGATGCACAGTATATGGGCTCCACCACCTCGCTACAAAGCATCCCTACAACACCAACATTATCGTCCACCTTAAAATCGGTACAAGCCGCCATCACGTCGCCTTGTAGTATGTGACGCAACTTACCCGATTTCGTAATCACCAATTGTACGAATCTGCAGATTTTAAAATTTCTTAATTGATCAAGCCAAAAATGTGTAAATCATTTCACTGTCGTTCCCGTTTTGTTTTGGTCAATTATCCCGTTTACAATGCGTAGAAATTGGAAAAGATATATCTCCCAGCATTATATTATTCAGAATTGAGATATTCAAAGATAAAATCCACATTTGTGAACTTGACTTCAGACTTACACATTTCCACGCTTGTAATGGCAACTGCTCCATTTTTTTTAGAAAATGTAAAAAATTCATCGTTACGTCACTGCCTACGTGTTTGCAAACGTCACTACACTGTACTGTAGCCATGTTCCGTTGTACTCGATTATTTTACTTGACAGTGTTTTCTCTATCCCGTCCCATCGTTGTTTTGATCACTTTTTTATTGTTTCGTCACCAATCGGTTGTCTCACAGCACTATTACGTCACCAGCACTAAATAAACACTGGATGTCGGTAGTGAGCAGTTTCTAGAGCTTACGCAGGCACATTGGCGAGGTGTGAATACCACATTATATCTCTGCTGCGTAGTATATATTTAGGTGGACCAGTCAGTCTTCATATGCAGGCGCTGCACAGTCATTTCCTTATTTCATCCTAGGGCTGAAAAGCTTGTTTACTTCAGAGTTTGTCGACTTGTTTCTGCTAAATCCTCCACCGTCTATATTTAACCCAAGCTATATAGCCTTTGGTTTAATTGCATTGAGGCCCGTATTATGAGCGTTAGAGCGCCGGAAATGGAAATAAGTCATTGTTACGCAGTATCCGGTTTGCGCCAGTGCGCGAGAGCGTCTTTACCAATTGCTCTGAGCGCCGGCAACGTTGCCAGCTGTTAGAAACTAATGGTGTAGTAAGTGTAGTCGTGATCACGCTTTTGCTTTATTTCGAGCACGTTTAACGATGTTTACAACGTAAGAAACTGTCAGTTAGTAGTAAAAAAGATTGTGTATAAACTATAACTTTAGATATGTAGCGTCTCACTGTACATTATACATGTTATAAAGCGATCGAATACCCAGTTTAGTTGAGAAATTATATGCATATGTATGTTTATTATTGCCTTTACATATTGCATCCCATATTAAAGTAAACATTTGAGACATGATACGCTGTAAGCAAATTGTTTATGTACCGGTTTCTTTGTTTATACATTACAAGTGTTTGTTGTTTCTTATGTTGATATTTCAGATGTTTGAACTGCATTTGCAAAACACAACTTGAGTTTTGCCACGTTAATAAATATAAGTAAAGTTTGAACGATGTCGACAACAACAGAATACGACGACGGGCCTATAGATGTTGATGGACGTTCGTTTGCTATAAAACCCGGTGTGGTTCACATTCCTGTTCCGCCTTTCCCGCCTTTCCCGCCGTTCCCGACCGCGCAGACTAATTCCTCATTTAACGCGACTTTGCCCAGTCCAACTTACACGACCGAATTGTGTGCCCCGTTCCCGCCGTGTAACCCACTGGGTTGCGGCGACCCATTGCGAGCTCCAGTAGATTGCGAGAGCTGTAACAGTACAGCAGTCGCTGTGATCCTTGTTGGGATGACCCTGCTTTCACTTCTTATTGTTATGGGTAAGTAAATGCATGAGTCATCGACCACAGCCTATAAGTCGAATGCGTTAAATCAATTGTACTCTTATAGCAAGGGGTGATGTCCTATTAAATTGTACGTTTCTTATTACTTTAATTTGTTGGACGTTAGGAGGGCAAAAGGTTAACGTTTTTTGAATACAGACTGCATACCAATACTGACTTAGCCATTAACCTAATGGGCATAGCATCGAATCTTGCGTGTACTTAGGATAAAGGAAAATAGGGATTATTGGTCAATATTTTACGCGTTTTGCTAGATTTCAACTTCCCAATTTCCAGCCAACGTCCTTGTGATTGTTATCATCCTTCGTAACTCCTCGCTGCGACGTCGCCACGGATACATTAAGGTCTCTCTGGCTGTGAGTGATCTGCTTATCGGACTCTTCGTTATGCCGTCCGCCATTTACAACATGGTCACCTCGCTCTTCTTGCCGCTGCACCCGGATTTAATTTTAAGTTCCAACTCTGGGGACGAGGATACCCAAGCGATGAAGTTCTTGCAACTGAACTCGTTCAGTAGTGTGTTCTTTGGGACCGTATTGATCGTATCCGTCACTTCGTCCATCTACAATCTTTTGTTGCTAAGTTTGGACAGGTGAAGATACCAATACTTTACAAATCACTTTAGGTTTGAAATCTCAGACTGGAGTTTGTAGTCAACTGGTCGCTAGCTAGTATGTTGTGTCCTTGGGCAAGGACATAGCCTGAACCTAGCGGATTAATGGGTTCTACTAAATTAAAGAAACGTGTGAATTATACACAACACACTGCAATACCCCCGGTGACCCGACGGTGGGCGCAAGGTGATCTAAAGATTGCCCGTGTGTTAACCCCCTTTCCCACCAACGGGAATAAACATGAATATCCTATCCTATCTTATTCTAGTCCTAAAAAGTCCTCAATGATCACATTACCGGATGGTTAGAGCAACCGGTTCATATACAACATGCCGTTTTAAATGGAACTAGTAATAATCTCATCACGAGGTCGAAAGTCAAACCTGTTAACAAAAAAATGGTTCACCAGTTTGTTGATAACACCCTACCACGGGTACAGCACCTGAAGATAAATGATATGTAGTGAGACGCTAAAGTAATCTTCCTTTTCGATCGAAGATTAGCGCGATGGAAAGTAATTTCAATCCGTGCAATTATAAGCCTAGTTAATTCATACACATGCGTGACTCGTATTGGTATTATGTTATCAACCATATAAGGACAGCCATTAACGTAGAGTTCGTAATACACAGAGCCTTGGCCATAGCTCGACCACTTCAACACCGGTCCGGGAAATTTTTCACCAAAAGACGACTCGGATTTTCCATTGGAGCAGTATGGGTTCTTGGTACGTTTGTCACCACCATTTTCTTCTTATAATATTAGTTTGTTTTAAATCCTGCTGTTTTTAAATGATCTAACACAAACTCATACACACAAAAAACGTACAATTAAATATTTATTTGAAAAGCACTTAACTGAATCATGATTAACCAACAGGCATAGCTCTCTCCTGCGTTCCTGCTTTCCGCCCTTCCGAGTTCGGATACGCCTTGGACCCAAGCACGTTCTTTTACAGCCAAATTAAAATTTCCGTCCAAGGCAGCACAGGCGGAGTTGGGCCGATTGCGCTATTTTCTCTGCTTGTAATTGGAGTACCGTAAGTGACAGTTTTTTACGTTTTTTTCATTTTCTTCCTTTGGCTCGAATGTTAGTGCGGCATACAGCATGCAGAAGGCTGTTAGTTAAAAACTAGCGGCCAACTCGTCGATTGTGTATTTGTGGCATGAACCTAGTCAAAATCCTGGACAAAAACTGTAGCAATTTATTTAACATATACAACACACTTTAATACACAACACAAACGCATTGCAGAAAAGAAAAAAATATGCCTTTTATGTATTAAATCCCTGATTTTGTAGTGTGTTATACTGGTAACACGTAACCGAAGCTAATCTTTCTGTACAGATATTTTCTCATTGTGATCTTGAACGTGATAACAATGGTGATTACGTCGAAACGGTTGGCCATGCGCAGACAGCTTGGTAGTCATGTCAACAGAAATAGGAATGGCACAGTAGGAAACATGAGCGAACCCGCTCAAAGGTAGGATACGAGTAAACCTGTAAAGACCTACTTCTTATATTCGTATATTTAAAACATGTTAAACAGTTATAAATATATCTTTAAATAAATATATTTTAGCTGCAGCATCTATTTTTTATTCTATATTTTTTTATTGGGTCATTAATATAGATCTATTTTTGTTGTTAATGTGTAAAAAGTAACCGGTATTAAAGTGATAAATAAGGAATGTATGAAATTCTTCATAGGTTTATGGCTCATCAAAAAAATCTTAACTTGAATTGGGGTTTTGTCACGAAACCACACTTCACCATGTTTTAAACGTGTACCCTTGTTACTAAAAGGTAGTCGCTATTTTGGCCGCGCTATATTATGAAATAGCTTTAAACTAAATATGATTGGTTTTTAATAAAATAGAGATATTTCTGTTTAAAATTCGTCCCAGTAACGACGGACTAACAGCCTACTGTAAATACGAATGCTGAGTAGAAAAGCGGTGTAATTTCCTCTAGCACATCGCAAATAGGGTTGCTGAATTATATTGCAATATAATAAAACTTACTCTTAGAATTAATATCTCGGAGAATACACTTTTGGCCCGAAATACTATTTTTAAAGGCCTTACAAAAACATATATGTTTTAAAATTTTAAAATTATATTTCTTTACTTTTAAGAAAAAAACAAAATTTCTTTTGCTCAACCTTCAAATCAAAACATAACTTTAGCATATATGAGGCTCTTGTTGTTTAGGTTCGTACCACTCCCCCAAAAGTAAAGTGTCTTTTTAATTACTGGTTTATAAAGATTAAGTCTAATCCAAAGTTGTTACAGAATGAAGATGATCCTCGAAACGTGCCCAGAGATGAGTTATGGAGAAGATACTAAATCTTCTTCATTGGGGATGTCGTTTCCTTCTAAATGGCGACACAATAACTCAAATAACTCAAATGACAAGAATGTAAGTTGAATTGTTTTTTTAAGCACGGTAAAATGAAAGATTAAACAATGATCTAAGCGTTTCCTGACAATGCAAAATCCTGGTTAGGCTACTTGACTGTGTGCACGCGGTATATATGTAGACATGGGCTGGTGTTAAAATGCTATATAAAAATATAAATTTAGGTACTAGTTTTAAAATATTTAACTGCGAGTTTTAATAATGCCTCTCTTTCGCATTTGACATTCACGAGTGTGATTTCTCGAAGGCCCCGGGAAAAATTTCACGAGAAAGGATCGAAAGCGTCGGTTCAATTTTCATTCGAGGCCGCCAGAACCCCGCTAAGAAAGTCAATTCTCGGGTTATGCGAATGATTGCAACCATGGTCGGCGCTTTCACTGGTAAGTGAGGATTAGTTTTTTTTTCTAACAATAGTACGGCTGTAAGAACCTTAATCTCCAAATCACTGTAATTATGTTGAAATATAAGCATTGCATCTACAGCATTTCGAAGTCTACATTGATTTCATGAATGTACGAATTATGTCTATTGCATATTAGTTGATTAATGGTATTCTCGTTCTATCTATAACATTTGTGTTTACTGACGTCACTGCATTGTAAATCGATCTGACGTCGTCATCCTGTTTTCGAACAGTCGTCCGGCTATTCACCGTAGTATGTTGTTCGAGTTAGTAAAGGTCGAACGGTGCTACGTTATGGTCACGCGGGTCTAATGGGTTGCGCAATGAATAGAATGATTATCATTTACACACACACTTACACCTACCTGAATTAGGTTAATCCGTTAAAGTCACCTTTAACTGCATCACTATTTCAAGGAAGAGTTGGATGTTATTTAGAATGCACTTTTAAAACAGTTACTTAATTAATTTCAATATCAAATGTTAAACAATATTACAATACCTTCTCCATTGCCAGTGTGCGTTTGCCCTTGTGTTATAGTAACGGGCTTGATGCACTTTTAAAACAGTTACTTAATTAATTTCAATACCAAATGTTAAACAATTTCACAATACCTTCTCCATTGCCAGTATGCGTTTGCCCTTATGTCATTGTAACGGGCTTGATGTACAACGGGATAATGAACTGCTCCAACGTTGCTCCTTTTTACAACGTAGCAATGTACCTTATCGTCATAAATAGCGCGATGAATTTTTTCATCTACAACTTCTGGTACAAAAATTTCAGGTAAGGTTACAATATAACATGCCAGTGTTGTTAGTGTGTGTGGGCGTAGAACTGTGTGATGAAACTATTCTAGTTTGAATTCCATGCTGTGAAAGTCTGTGCTGTTAACCAGTGTTAATATGACGCTTGCTTGTGTTTGTATTTATTTCGCGCAGGCGCCGAAAGATGCTAATAAGTAGGATATACACTGTATACACTGCTTAGACGTATTTATGCAAGTATTATAAAGTAAAGTTATTGATTTGCAGGGAACAATTCCGCGCGGTATTTCACACCAAAGCTCAGCGGAGGCGCAATGCTGGAAAAGCAAGCGTTGCCGCCACATCTGCAAGTCGACCCAGATCGTCTACTGGAAACTGGTCTTCCTTAGCTAAGGAATCTGCAGTCCGTTCCGCTGAGTATAAGGGGGGCGTAAGCACTTTTCTGCAGGCACCAGCGGCCAATGCGAGCCCGAAATCGCCAGCGTAATCGAATAAAAAATTGATTATGTACAACAGTACAAGTCTTACAATCGGCCACTCAAGACTAACACTCGTCGAATCACAACAAAACAGCATATGGTCTAATGAACTTTTCATAGAATGATGCTTTGGCGTTCTTATGTGCATTTCAATTATAAACATAAACAACATCAAATTTGTCTGCAAACTGTGCTCTATCATGTTAAGGTGCAACGAAAACAAAAATATCAGTTTCAGGAAGCATTAAGCACTATTGTTGATTTTATATTTAATTTTTAAGAATTGACGTTTTGCTAATTTAAGAGTTGCGCGTTTACCATCTCTGTTGTAAAATGTTCTTAAAATTGCAAAGTCCACCAAACTTATTAAAAAATCACACCCCACTAAATATCAGTAGGAAAGTATTGTATTTCTATGAATGTTGTCATAACTACTTTATATGCTTTGCTTACCAAGTAAATTTGATCGAAATTCGTCGCCTTTGTGTTTTTGTAACTTTTAACAGTATAAATTACATTTCAATTGTGCCTGAATGCACAATTTAATTTATTAAGCCAATTTCACAATATTTTGTCTTCGCATTCATTTATTTAAAACCGGATGTAGGATTGCTAAGTAAGAAAAAACAAGGTGTTTAATTTGTTGTGAGCACTTCTCTCTAGCAGCCAAGAGAGCCATGGCTACAGTTCAGCATGCAAATTTTATTCAATATGGTAGACGGACCGGTTTGCCAAAGTCAGCACCAACTAAGAAAGGTATAGGCTAAGTCTTGGTTTGAATTTAATATATGGCTCAGTATTTTAAGTGTGTTGGTTAAGTTAGATAATAATTTGTCTGATTAAAGACTATATATTTACATGTGTCCTTGGATAAGGTCAATTTACCTTAAGGTTTTACTGGTTGCCTAGGTAGCAGGTATGGAAAGTACGGCAGCTGCACACTCGAGTTTTTTTTTACCCCCGCGTCTTTGCACACTTGGGTAATTTCCAGTAAGGAAAGTACGTCAGCTGCACACTCGAGTTTTTTTCCCCTGCGTCTTTGCACACTCGTAAACCTACCTGTGGACCTCGGGTAATTTACTGTAAACCTACCTCTGAACCAGGGGTAATTAACTGTCAGTACATTTTTTGTTATGTAGGCGACCCTATGTTACGTAGATAGATATATTAGCTGACGGACACGATAGATTTAGGATAGAATAATATGTTTGTTTAAGATTTTGGTAAAACAGTAATAAAAAAGAGATTGTGTGCACACTTGAAGTGTGCACTTTTGGACGTTTGCACACTGCACACTTAAATGTTTGACTCGTGCACACTCGAGATCTCGGCGAAAATTGACGTACTTTCCATACGGGGGTAATTTCACACACGCTCGCAAGCTAGCGATGTTTAAACATAAACATCATATAATTTCCAACAAACCTGTAAACCTACCTCGGGTAATTTACTGTCAGCAACGTTTTTGTTGCGTAGATAGATACGTTAGCTGACGGACACAAAAAAGTGAGGATAGAATAATATGTTTTTTTTAAGATTTTGGTAAAACAGTAATGAAAATGAGATTGTGTGCACACTTGAAGTGTGCAATTTTAGACGTTTGCACACTGCACACTTAAATATTTGGCGCGTGCACACTCGAGATCTCGTCGAAAATTGACGTACTTTCCATACGGGATGTCCACCGGTACCTCTAAATACTACAGGACCGCTTGGAGCGCTTAAATCGCTTGGAGCGCTTGGACCGCTTACTATACTTCGTATTTACAAAAGCCATAATATTAATGTTAGGGTTGGGGTTAAAGTTAGTTCTGGGGTTGAGATTAGTGTTTGGGACAGGGTTAGAATTACTTTCCATAGCAATCTCAGTGATCCAAGCGCTCCAAGCGGTCCTGTAGTATTTAGAGGCACCCAATGTCAACAGCCACATTTGTGCAAGAGTTTTAAGACATGCACAATCTGCCCATATCGTGTTAGCTTTAACCGGTAAACCTGGCCAGTTGGTCTATGAAAGGTTGCTGGTGCGAAACTGGTCGCTAGCAAGTCGGTTGTGTCCTTGGGTAAGGCACTCTATGAACATTGCCTGAACCCAGCGGAATAATGGGTTCTACTAAATTAAAGTAATACGTCTATCATATACAACACACTGCAATAGCTCCGGTAACCCGACGTTGGACGCGAGGTAATCTGAAGATTGCCCGTGTGTTAACCCCCTTGGTTTTACCATTTAAGGGGATAAACCTGAATATCCTATCCTATCCTAAACCGACATTTTTTGCTGTAAAAAGAATGTTGTAGTTTACCAGACATATTTATTTCCATTTGCGATTGTGTAGTGGTATGCACCAAATCATTCTAAACACAAGGCCACACTTACATGACAGAAAGGGGGGGAGGAAAACTTTTCGATAAAACTATAAACACTAAAATTTTAGCCTCAAATCTAACACTAACTTCAACCCCAGCCCCTACACCAACCGTAATGCCACAATCTTCATATTAGTGCTTCTCTCCCTTCCTCTTTTCCTCCCTTTATATTTTCCCATAAATATAAGAAGATTTCTAGTACGGTACTATAAACTGCTCAATTAATATAGCGCCTGGTGTCCTATTCCTTTTGTATATGACTAACCACGGATAATAGGATAGGATAAGATAGGATATTCATGTTTATCCCCGTGAATGGGAAAACCAAGGAACACACAGGCAATCGTCAGATCACCTCGCGCCCATTGTCGGGTTACCGAAGCTTGTGTAGTGTGTTGTATATGATTCACATGTTCCTTTAATTTGGTAGAACCCATTAACTTGCTGGCTTCAGGCAATGTCCGTTAAGTGCCTTTCCCAAGGACACAACCGACTAGTTAGCGACCAGTTTCGCACCTGCAACCTTTCGATTGAAAGGCGACGCACTTAACCGCTAGACCAACATGCCGGACATAACATGTGAAACTGGCCCTAAAATGTTAACTCAGCAGGTAGTGCTGTTCAGTCACAAGCTGAAGGAGAATTAACTGTCGGGTTAAAGTTGGCAGATGGGACCGACCTTAGACAGGTGATATTGACTTAGTCTTTGCTTTATTTTAAAACAGTGAATGAAATGATTGGTGTTACCGGAATTTTGTCATATTAAATAATCAAATCACAATTTTAATTACACATTTGTTTTGAAAGTCAATATAACTGAATTGAAAAGACAATTTGACTACATGTGGCTTATGGCATGTATGGCACTGCACTAATTAAGTATGCTTAAGCTTTAAACTAAGTTAATAGAAAGAAATATAAGTATGATTCCTGGCTACAGCCGATAAGATTTACAATAGTGTTCTGTGTTAAAAGTTGCTTCTGTAAGCCTGATGTAACTAATAGGTTGTAAAATTGTTAAAATGAAAAACAAGTATCACTGCAATAGCTCCGTTAACCGATTCTGAGAATTGCAATATGTTTGTGTATGTCATTGACCTGTATAGAGGCACTGAAATAGATCCCTCAGTTAGAATAGGATAGAAATGGGAAAACCAAGGGGTTTAACACACAGGAAATCGTCAGATCACCTTGCGTTCACCTTTGGGTTACCGGAGGTAGTGCAATGTGTTATATATTATGATAGACATGTTTCTTCAATTTGGTAGAACCCATTAATCGGCTGGGTTCAGGCAATGTCCGTAAAGTGCCTTGCCCAAGGACACAACCGACTTGCTAGCGACCAGTTTCGCACCTTGAACTTTTCAATTGAAAGGCGACGCACTTAACCTACTGTATAACCGACCGGACTTTACCACAACCCCTATCATGTTAGTAAAAACGTTAACTGTAACGAAACTCTTTGCTTCATATTTAAAACTCTTGTGTGATCAGGTGAAAGTACTTCCCAGAGGGGAATGGAATCGAATCCAGGAAAGCCTCCACTCAAGCGCAAGGGAGATGGAGCGGATTAGAGAAGCGCACGCAAACAAGGAAGCACTTCATGCCCAGTCGAAGGAAATTGTGCAGAACTGGTCGAACACCATCGCTGTAAGTCTTATTATAGCTATACTAATGTTTCCCTTATTGTGCATTCTGTTAACCATTAACATGCAGCATCGGTCAGACTTTTTAGGATCACTGAATAATTCGTTGTGATATATATTACATAAATTAGAAAGTGATACCTCAAGTGTTGAATGTTGATACAGGTAGGTGTTCTACTTTTCCCCAAACTGTGTTTTTATGGTTTGGCTTTCACAATTTGTTGTTTAATTATATTGCAATAGCCTGCAGTATATATAATTATAGCTTAATGCCCCTATTTTTTAAACTTGCTATCTATGTCATTTTATTCAATTTAATTACCGGAGAGCTTAAATGATCTTTTCACAAGTCTTAACCATAACTATTTTATTTGCACATTTACACCAGAGAAACAAAAGATAATTTTAGAGCGACGGTGGTTTAGAGTGACGCCTTTCAACCGAAAGGTTGCAGATTCGAAACTGTTCGCTAGCTATTCAGTTAACAGAACTTAAGCCTGAATCCTAAAATAGCTCCTGTAACTCGGCGGTGGGCATGGGGTAATCTGACGATTGCCCGAATGTTAACCCCATTGGTTTTCCCATTCACAGGGATAAACATGAATATCATATCCATTTACAACACATTGCCAGCGGACGTCGTTGTGGCACATCCATTCATGCAGTTTATGGAATCCTCGTTCAAACTTGTTACTCAATACGTTACCGTATTTACTCGATTGTAAGCCGCGGCTTATAAAGTTTTTTATTTCATCATGTTTGCGGCTTAAATTCAAGGGCGACTAACATTAAATTTTTAACACTATCACATGAGGCTTACAATCAAGGGCAGCTAACAATAGAGTAAATACGGTACTTGTATCGTTATTTGTCCAGGGCCAGCGTCAGAAGAAGCTACAAGCTCGTAAACTGCGGGAAGAGAAAGAAGAAGAAGGCAGGGTGAAATTGGACATCGAAGAGGCAAAATATCAAGCCGAAAAACGGCGACAAGCAATTGATAAGGCGAAAACGATCCAATACTTCCAAACCGATCGTATCAAGTCATTCCATGTACGTTGCTAGACAGTTTTTTTGTCTCTTTTATCCAAACGGCCATTTAAAGGTTGGGTGGTCGCCCAAAAGCTTTTTAGATCAAACCATCTGCTTGCCAAACGGTTGTGTCCTTGGCAAGGCAATGAGCTGTCGTTGTCGTAATCCAGGGGATTAATGAATTATACAAGAACTGCGGGTATAATTTACACTACATTGCAATAGCTTATATAATTTGACAATGGTTATAAGTTGTTCTGATAAATCAGGCAAACATCCGAGTTTTTCTATAAACTGAAGTAAAACATGAATATCCTATCCTCTATTTGAAATAAGCTATGGAATAGGAAGTTAAAAACAGTATAATCAACTAGTGTTTATTAGTTAGAGTACAAATAACCTAGTGGCGTTGTAAAGCAGGCATTAGTGAAAATACGTTAGTTGAGTTAGTAAAATGGTTATGTGTGTTGTCCAACAACCTTTTCGACTAGAAAGTAGGTTTCTTCATCCAACTTCTCACTTAAAATTTGACATGTTCAGTAAATTGGAAAATATTATAGGTTACCTCAGAACTACTTGTTCGTCCAGCCGGTTAGTTTTAACCGAAAGGTTGCAGGTGCAAAACCTGTCGCTAGCTAGTTGGTTGTGTCCTTGAGCAAGGCACTTAATGGACTTTGCCTAAACTCGGATTAATGGATTCTACCAAACCGTCAGGTAACCCCACGGTGGGCACGAGGTGATCTGACGATTGCCCGTGTGTTAACCCCCTTAGTTTTTCCATTTACGGGGATAAACATGAATATCCTATCCTTGTATTTTGTTGTTGTTGCTGTACAAAGAGAGTTTATTTTGTTTCAAAGGGTGCTTTGCTCCTTACCGAAGTATTGAAAGAACGAGATGCACAAGTTGAATTGAAGAAGCAAAAAAATGCCCAGAGTCTTGGCAAAGATGGCGAACTGCTGAAGCATTACAGGTATAGTATGTTGTATTCAATTCTAATTGTAGATTTTACTGAGATGGCGCATTAAATGTGGATAATAAGAAACCTGATTTAAAAAAGCCACTGGAAAAGCAAAATTTAACTATACTCGTTTTAAGGCGTAACATTTAAATCAGTGTTTTGATGGTTTAAAGGTAACAATCATAAACCTGGATTAAAGAGTGTTTTAATTCATTTTTATCCTACTTTTCATAACTAATTGTGTTACAAGAAACAGAGAACGGTTTTAAAGCTTAAAAGGAAATAAAACTTTAAAAAATTACATCACTTTAGTGTTCAATGAAAGCATTAAGACACTGGGTTCAGATAATGTTAAGTTACCTTTAACAAGGATGCACCCAAGTAGCTGGTGGTTGGTTTCGATCACGCCACCTTTCCATTGGCAGTCCGGTGTTTTATGTTATAGGCAACTAGCCAAACAAAAATAAATGTTGAACAATAAATCGAATTGAAATTATTCACAGGGCTGAGTACGAACGGGGCATCCAGGAGGACCAAAAGAAAGCTGCCCAGAGATATGAAGAGAGAAAGAAAGTTTCAGATTATCAGGCGATGCAGTAAGTTAACCATGTTGGTCCGGCCGGTTAGTCTGGCGATTTAGTGCGTCGCCTTTCAATCGAAAGGTTGCAGGTGCGAAACTGGTCATTAGCTAGTCGGTTGTGTCCTTGGGCAAGACACTTTACGGACATTGCCTGAGCCCAGCGGATTAATGGGTTCTACCAAATTGAAGGAATGTGTCTGTCATATACAACACACTGCAATAGCTCCGGTAACCCGACGGTGGACATGAGGTGATCTGACGATTGCCTGTGTGGGAATATCCTTCTTCTTCTATGTGGTGTGGGCTCATGAGAACACGCCGTGTATTGTGCTTGCAAGTCGACTACGGCCAGGGGATGATACAAGTTTAAACATGATGCAGGATCCACAGATCAGTTCATTTTGTTGCACAATCTGATTAAATTGTTAATTTTGTTGAACACAATCAATTGTCGAATTTTGTTTAAAATGAGGGTGTATTGTTTTAGCTATATCATTCTCAATTTCTCTATTTACCTTTACTTTTACTCTAGTCTTTAGCTTGGTTTTTGCATCTTCCATATTTTAAGTCGACTGATTCTTGTCAGAAAACAAAAATATAAATATAAAAATTTTGGTTCAAAAATTAAAATTTTTTTACTTTTTTATCAACCAAAATTTTCCTCACTTTTTGTGACGCAGGATCATGGAGCATGTCAAGCATCGCGAGCAAGAAGAGCTGGAGGACCAGAAGGAGGGGGAGGAGGTGCGGAAGCTCGCTCGGCTCCATGAGTGGGAGCAAAAGAAGCTGGAGCAAGTCCGGAGGCAGGAGAAGATGCTGGTCATGCAGAGCCACAAGGAGCATGAACAGAACAAGTGAGTTGGGAACGGAGTATTTATTTTCATCACTTTATTGTAAAATTGTTCATCACTTTATTGTAAAATTTTAACAGTTATAACAGCAAGATATTCATGTTTTATCCCCTTAAATGAAAAAACCTATTTGAACGAAGTTATTCCACAGGAAGTCAAATTAACCCACTTTCGGGTTATCGCCAATCTATTTGAACGAACACTATACTTTGCTTGTTAATAGTTGTTTACCAAGCTAGCAATTGGCAAATGGACATTTCCCCTAAAATGCTTCGCCTGCCCTGTTCATTTCTTTGCTGTCCTGTTCACCCACAATTTATGTTTTCTTTCCCGACTAACAAGAAGTCATTTTCTAGAGCTGCGATCCGAGCTCTTGAGCGCCAACAAGAGGATGAAGAAGACGAGGAAATCCGACTCTTTGCATCCGCTAAGAAGAGGATGCTCAAACTCAGGAAGCAGAAGGAAGGAGAGCTCTTTAAGTGAGTGAAACCCAGCGGTGCTAGAACAACGAAATAGGGTCTCTTGGGGTCCTGAAAGTACCCACCAAGCTATTTATACTAACTTAATGGGTAGTAGAGTGGCACGGGAAATCATCTTGGTAGTACCTGCTGCATTAACCTATTCCCCAGGGTTTGAAACATGCACCATCCTTGTTAGAGTTAGGTCATTAATGCCTAAGAATATCAAATTACTAAAAAACTTTCTGCAGTGTGTTGTATATGATAGACACGTTCCTTCAATTTTGTAGAACCCATTAATCTGCTGGGGTCTAGCAATTTTCCGTTAAGTGCCTTGCCCAAGGACCCAACCGACTAGCAAGCGACCAGTTCAGAACCTACAACCTTTCGGATGAAACGCTTCGCACTAAACCGCCAGACAAACTGATCGGATCGAAAGTTTCGGTATAATTATATGTGGCCGCTAAACCCACATAAAAAAACGACACGATAACAGCAACATGGAAAAACTGACATATAACTTTACACCCCCAACCCCCCAGGGAGGTGCAGGACCACAAGGACCGGATGACTAACCTCCTCGCTGCACAACTCAAACAGAAGGTGGATGATGAGGACAGCAGGATTGTGAAAGCTCAGAAGGAAAAGGAAGAAAAACTCGCGATCGAACGCGAAGAGAAACAACTCAAGCTGAAGAACGATTTGAAGGCGATTGCAGTGCACAGGAATCAGCAGGTAATGTGCTTAGGATAGGATATTCATGTTTATCCCCGTAAATGGGAAAACTAAGGGAGTTAACACACAGACAATCGTCAGATCACGTAGTGCCCACTGTCGGGTTACCGGAGGTATAGCTCTGTGTTGTATAATTTAAACATTCCTTCATTCCTTCAATTTGGTAGAACCCATTAATCTGCTGGGTGCAGGCAATGTCTGTTAAGTGCCTTGCCCAATGACACAACCGACTAGCTAGCGACCAATTACGCACCTGCAACCTTTCGGCTGAAAGGCTTTGCACCAAATCACCGGACTACCTGGTCGAACCTATTGTGTTTGCGTTTATTAGTCACGCACTGCACCATGGATTCAGTTGTCCGAATGCATTGGGTAATGGTTAAGATTGGTGGTCATGAATAAAAAGGTTCTGGGTTCTATACCTACCATGGCTACAAAGCATTGTGGTTGTGTAATTTATTATGACTCTGCGAGCAGAGCTATTGCAGTGATTTTGTTTATGCCAATATTCAAGTGTGCTCAGGTAACATTGTTTAAGTGCCTTCCACAATAGCGTAAGTTACTACCCAGCAGCTGGTTTCGTTCCCACCACCTTTCGGCTAACGGTTAGCAACTTCAGTTTTTTTTTATCTATTTTCCCACACCCTCCTCAAAATTACAAGTTTTTTTTTATCTATAAGCTTTAACATTATAAAATCTTTACAGTTGTCGTTGCGTGAACGCCAAGAAAAGCAGGAAAGGAAGAAAGCAATGGAGCAACTCACCTTGAAAGTAGAAGCGGACAGAACGTTTAACCAGAAGCAATACGAGCGGACCCTTGCGGATAAGGAACATAAGAAACAACTGCAAGGTGATTATGTTCACACTTTTTATTGATTTAATTAGATTAGTATTGTAGGTGTCTTAATTTAAACCGTGTAGGCATGTCTTGGGTTATTAGATGGAAAGTGTAGATAGATCTATCAAATTAGTGGATGGATTTGCTCACACATTATAACAACAGAACTTGTCGGTTGTCTTTTAAAAAAAAAACCAGTGTACGTTGCATAAATCGAGTAGTTAATGGGCTCAAAAATTTTTTTCATAGTGTTTGACACCCTGCAATAGCTTCTGTGTTTTATTGCCACACCCAACTCCTACGTTTTCACATATGTTTATCCTATTCTACTGCAGTAATTCTATACAAAGTTTCGGTTAAGTTTACTCATCTTCGTTAAAATACGTCATTTAAAATAGAACATAATTATTAAATATAGTGGTACACTGCCGTCGAACCTAGGCAAGAATACGATAATTTAGAAACTAAATTAATACTACTCTTAAAGCGTGTGCGGTAAATTGCAATCCATACAAAGAGGGAGCTAACTTTAAGGGAATGTGTGGCCATAAAACCATGGACCAGAGTAAAAAATAAAAAAATCTAAAATAAAATTTCAATATTGTCAATTCCACTAAATGTGAATTTCACTAAATGTGATGGAAATTGAGGAAATTGTGCAAGCGTTATACTTGGGTTATTTTAACCTTCGTTTCGCAGCTTTCCACATGGCGCAGATCAATGAGCGCGCAGAGAAGGAGAGATGCAACCGGGAGGAAGATCTTCATCACGATGGTCAACTTGTCAACCTCCTCTCCATTGAAGAGGAGCAATTCCAGGAATATGCCGAGAAGGTTCGTGGAAAATGGATGAAAATAAACGATAGGATATTTATGTTTATCCCCCTGAATGGGAAAATGGAGGGGGTTAACACACAGGCAATCGTCAGATCACCTCGCGCCCACCGTCGGGTTACCGAAGCTATTGCAGTGTGTTATATATGATAGACACGTTTCTTCAATTTGGTAGAACCCATTAATCTGCTGGGTTCAGGGAATGTCAGTAAAGTACTTGCCCAAGGACACAACCGACTAGCTAGCGACCAGTTTCGCACCTGCAACCTTTTGATTAAAAGGCGACGCACTTAACCGATAGACCTACCGACCAGACAAGTTCGGATGATTACAAGTTTTCCCATTTAATTGACAGAAAAGATAAATATCGATACTAGCTTCCAAGAACTAACTAGTCATTGTCCAATTTCAGAATTACTTGAATTACTTTTCTTATATTTGGCCAAAGTATGGATTATATTACAAATAAAAACTAAATTTTTGCTAAAATGGTTAATAACCTTTAACAGCTATTTGTTCAATGTTTCTATCTTGCAGCATTCAATTTAATTTTAAAACGACTTCACCCTAGGTTATCAAAGATGCTAAACAGAAGGGTCAAAACCCATACCCACTTATCAAGGCTGCGCAGTCTGGAGCCGGTGGGGGCAGGGGCCCCGCGTTTGAAGGCAAGGGGGGGTTGAAACCCAGCTACATGACTGCTGATGGGTAAGGATAGGTTGCAATAGGATATTTATGTTTATCCCCGTGAATGGATAGGATAGGATATTTATGTTTATCCCCGTGAATGGAAAAACCAAGGGGTTAACACATGGGCAATCGTCAGATCACCTCGTGCCCACCGTCGGGTTACCAGAGCTATTGTGGTGTGTTGTATATGATGGACACGTTTCTTTAATTTGGTAGAACCCATTAATCCGCTGAGTTCACGCAATATCCGCAAAGTGCTTTTCTCAAGAATACAACCGACTAGCTAGCGACCAGTTTCATACCAACAAGCTTTCGATTAAAAGGCGACGCACTTAACCGCCAGACTAACCGGCCAGGCTTTTATTAATGTTTATCTCCGGGAATGTGAAAACGCAATGGTTGTTAACACACAGGCAATCCTCTGATCACCTTGCACTGCATCTGAGCTATTGCAGTGTGTTGTGTATGATTGAAACGTCTCTTCAATTAAGTAGAACCTATTAATCCGCTCTACCTCTATCGTTCTACCGGGTTATTATCAACGGAAATCTTCTAACTTTTCCTCTAGTAAAAAGGATGAGAGGACAGCCGTAACAACACGGGAAATCGTGCTCACACTTCGGTTTGCCGAAGCTATTGCAAAGTGTTTATCATCGAATACTTCTTTCTAAACATGGTTTGCTGTCATCTTACAAACGTCTTGTTTTGCCCAGGTACGGTGTACAAATGCCCAACCGACAACGTTCTACAACCGAGAGCATCAAATCAAAGTGTGAGTCTGGCAACGCAGCCGTTGCGAAAAAACGCTTGGGCTTCGTCTGGTAACTTTCCGCCGAACATCACCACAGCGCACTTTAGCACACATTCGTATATTGTATTTTAATGGATTTTTTTGTAAAGTAAACTGCAACCACCAGTTTTTGCGCATTGCTTGAGTTATTTCGGGTTGTTCTGGTTTTACAATTAACCAGCAAAGTAGTCAGTTTGTCAATTTCAACTTGGTGTTCGGGGCACAGTTAAACAATGTACAGTTTGTCTCCAAAATCAGCCATCAAAACACTGGTCTATTAGTCCGGCCGTTAAGTCTGGCGGTTAAGAGTGCGTCGCCTTTCAATCGAAAGATTGCAGGTGCGAAACTGGTCGCCAATAAGTCGGCTGTGTCTTTGGGCACTTTACGAACATTGCCTGAACCCAGCGGATTAATGGGTTCTATCAAATTGAAGGCAAATGTCTATCATATATAACACACTGCAATAGCTCCGGTAACACGACGATGGGCGCGAGGCGATCTGACGATTGCCCGTGTGTTAACCCACTTGGTTTTTCCCATTCACGGGGATAAACATGAATAGCCTATCCTATTTTCAACCACAGTTTCCGCCATATAGCAAATATTCCCGGAAAATAGGTAATTTCTCCTCTGTAGTCGGTACTTTAGAAGATGCGCATATTTATGCGGTGAGAGGGAAATGTGGGCGGTTAGTGATGCTTAAACACTGTGTTCGCTAAGGTATCGCTCGCCCACAATCGGCATTTGAATAACTGGATATGTTCAAAGCGTAGTATGGAGAAAATGCTTTTAAATTGTTTGTCGCATTTAGCAAAGCTCGTTCCGCCGGATAGGCCTACTACCGAATCAAGTTGTTGTTACTTGATCTTTGCATGACTCATACCACCAAAAATGTGGGACACCGTAATATCATACAGCAATTTCGCTAATACCTCCTTTGTTATGAAAAAACGCAATTGGACGCTTCTAATGGTTTATTCAGCCCGTCTCGCTGAGTAATAAAATGCGTGAGAAAACATCTCGCTGAGATAGAAAAATAATGCAGCTACAACTTCACTGAAACCATTATCGAAAAGAGTGGACACTGCACGCGCTTAGTGGAGTAATTGGTTCCACTAAAGTTAAACGAACGTCAAAATTACACCTAACTCACCCTAATAGCTCCGGTAAGCCGACTATCCAATGTCAACAAGCATTTTTGGTTTTCCATTAATAGATTTGTTCCCTCTGTCCTATAACACTTACATTTGAATTATTTAATGTTTAAATTATGATTTTAATACCCAGTTTACCCCAGAAATTCCCCCAAAATAGAATATACATAACCAATCATAAATACACTATTTTTACGCCTTTGAAAAAGCTGGACAATCAAAACCAAAATAAATGTCGTGTAGCCAAATGGTTAACTCGACCGATACATACACCAACTCTTATACAAAACGGTCCAAGTAACGAGCCCACCATGGGTTCGAAACTTGGTTCAGTAAAAAAATATATAGAGAATTTGAATACAAACAGAAATGATTCGAACGCACCATACCCATTTTTTTTCGGGAAACCCCCACAAAATCAATCCCACTCCAATCGAGTTAAATCTTCTGGTTGCTGTAAGCAAATATGGTTTGCATACGCAGTGGCACATTTGGGCTAAATCACGTCGGGGAACTCCCTCGGAGCCAACAACATAAGCACAACGCCCGTTTTCTTGCATTTTTGTGGTCGATATACGTTCTTTATTGATATCTTAGAACAGGAAAGGACAATTCGTAACGCTCGCGTTATTGTAGATATATGTTTCATTTGTTTATATTCTTATATTCACTTTTTATATATTTACTTTTGTTTTACGATTTTTACCAGTTTGATGCTTTTATTTTTTCGACTTTATCGTTTTTCTGGGTGGGCGACAGGACATGTTGTCACTA